>JALIZH010022650.1:0-66225 GCA_030522465.1 Rhipicephalus appendiculatus
GCATGGAAAAGAAATATATGGATATTATGTACTGATGGGCCACTTGGTGAGTCATGATTAGAGACCGGATTATAGGCAAATGCCTATTATGTTCCTTGCTTTCCTGTCGTGCCACATTGGTATATGAGCACGAATTAGAGGTTAAGAAGGGCTTTTATGGTGTTTTTATAGTGCGTATAAATGCCTATTTTTGGCGATCGTGCCTAAACGCCTATAAGTGCCTATAAATGCCTATTTTCCAAATGGGTGCCTATATGAACACTATTTAACCCCAAATTTCACTTTCGAGTGCAGTTTGAGGCCGTTATTCATGTTACCAGGCGCCGTTGACCTTAAGTAATACTAGGGGGGTTCAAACTAGCCTTCTAGTTCAACCAATTTCCGGAAAACAACCGCTAGCAACCGTAAAATAGGACCCGCCGGCCATCTTACGCCAACGCGCTGAGTTGTCGCGAGCGGCTAAAGGAGGAGATGTTCAGGAGAGGAAAAGACGCTGTTTCTGTAACCCTAAATGGGAGCAAGTCAACGTCTACTATGATATGGGGAGAGGGAAATAAACATGGGAGGAGGAGATGAGAAGAAGGGAGAATGGCGTCCATGGTCGAGGACGCGGCGGTTGGCTTCTAGAGCCGTTTGTCCATTCCAGTGTCCTCAAGGAAGTGAACCACCTTCAAGACATGGGTGTGACAGTGGGCAAGAAATAGGAGGTCCCTCTGTACAGCCGCGGGAAGGTGAAGGACGAATGCGAAACCATGGAGTGCTGTTAGGGGAAAGAAGAGTGTAGATCAAAAAGTACGAAAAATGTGATGTGCACGCGGGTTTGGCTTTGTTTGTTGATGCGTGCCCAATGAAGAGCGTTGAACCACAATAATTTTTCAGATTGGTTCAATGCGAGCCGCGAAACCATTATGCGAGGAAGCGTCATGCGCACGCGCGAGATCACGTGCGCATGACGTGCCTGAGCCAGGTCGTGCACACGAGCTGTGTTGTCTTTTCGGCGTTCTCTGTAGTGTACTGCCTATTTCTTTGGGAGGGATGTCTCAGTGCGCGCACGTTTGGAGAGGCTGGCACGGATCACGTATCCCTACCGCAACACACCGCGTCACACAGCTGGAACTGTTGTTAGGGGACGCCAAGCGCCAAGCGACGCAGGAACGGCGAAAACACGAACGCATACGAAATGGAGGCTGATTAGTCCCACATCTCGCTGCGATTCGAAGAAAGATAGAAAAAATAAAAATTCAAACACATTCCGCTTGTGTGTTTTATTATTTCTCTCAACTTTCATTCATCTATTTAAGCAACATATTACGGAAGTTACACATGTCGCCTCGAATAATTCTCGCAGTGTCACGTGCTACTGCGAGCGATGTCAGAGCACCAATGTGTACGTAGAGGAGCGACGTTAGAGCTCAGATAACTACGCAGGAGCATTCCTTGTTGTACGTCAACCCCTCCATCTTGGGTCGCGCGCCTGCGAGAAGGGCAAACGGTGTTCATTTTGAAATTTCACATTTTTCCGCGGCGCGTTACGTTGCAAATCTTGGCATAGGTGATCGTGAGCGCCCTTTTCATAAAAAACACTTGTCAGTTCAAAATGCTCAGACCTGGTGAGGGGCCCTTTAAAGGTGTTCATCGACAGAGTAGCAATTGACCCTACGCGATTAAACCCGGCCAATACGAGGCACCCCTCCCTTCTGGTTTTTAGCGGTCTAACTACCTGTTTCTGTGCATGCCGAAAATAAAGAGATCAACGACTGTGTCGATTCCACGGTGGACACTTTACTCACCATGATTTTGAATTTACGTAAAAATTTATTGTGCCTATATCTATGTTTTGGAAGCCTAAAACTGTGTTTTGCCTGCCTATTTTTGGCGCCTAAAACGCGCTTTTTAAGTGCCTAAAAATCCAGCCTCTAGTCTAGAGTATAAATCAGCGCACAAAGGACACAATCACGCGCACATAAAAATGACGCAAACTCAAGCTCTGGTATTTTTGTTTGTGCAAGCGCTCTTATTTGCGTCTCCTTATCTGTGCGTGATTGAGCCCTGTGTGCGCTATTTTATCAAATATATGGTGTTTACTACCCACGTACGTGTATCTAAAAAAAGGACTATTGTCAGGATATTAACTACAGATGTTGCACGCATAGTCTGTATTTCACTTTTAGTGAAAGTAGATGTCCAAGAAAAGTTATTTCGAAGCGTTCTAGTAAATATTCTTTGTATAATTGGTTAATTTAAAATTACCACATACTGACGAAGATCGAAAGTCGCTACGCTATTATATGACGTTGGATTGACATCTACGATAAAAACTCACAGTGTCCCTTACGCATGCTCCTAAGACGACTAGAAGGCGAAACTTATCTTCACTTTCTTCTCAGACTATGTATTAATCCTGCCCCGCCACTCACAGAAAGCTTTGTGCACCTAGCGTGGTTTTACATTGCCTCCAGGATCGGAGGCACATCACCTGGTTTTGCACGGCCTCCGTGATTGGAACACCATTGACTAAGCTACGATGTCATGTGATGAAGGCACCGCACCATGTGACGTTACGTCACGCCAAAATTTGTGACGTCATGATGTCGCGAAATTTGGTGATCTGCGACGTCATGATGACGTCATACGGTTACGTCATCACGTGATGACGATTATTTTTTTGCGTTACTCGTGTTGTCCCCAGAAGCCGCGGGACGCCGAGGCCACCTGTCAATCTTCGCGTTTGGATGAGGCATCTAAGGCTTTCGCCTTAACGTGATCCTACGGAATCTTGCACGAATACCCACGTGTGCCCGTTAAATCATTGTAATCGAAAACATTTATGGGTCAAGGTGCACTTGTTCTTTTACTTAGTGATTTTAAGAAATTGATATCACCATATTCGAAGAAAGTAGCTCGCGTCATTTATGAACTAGCAGTGCTGTCTGCGTCTGAAATTGACTCTCGTAAAAATTAAAGCAGCCCGGTCTACATGTCAATAGATTGTTTTAATACCCTACTTCTCTTCTTCCGCTGCAGTGCATTGGCGACGACACTGCCCCACCTGAGATTGAGGAGGCGGGTTCGGTGTCGGCGGTGACGACCACATTTTGATTGTTGCGGAATATAAGTGCACTTGTGTGCTTATATTAGGAAGTACGCACAACCTTAGGTTATCAAGGTAGTCCTGCGTCTCCTATTACGGTGTATACGTCATACTCACCTGTGGCACTGACAAATAAAAATATCTATAGAGGTTAATGATTCATTAATGTTGGAGTAAGTGCTGAAGACCTGCGTTTGGTTGTTAAAGTTTGGTCGTTATGTGGTAGATTCGCTAGATAAAAAAAATTTCTTGGCGTGTACTTTATGCGCTTGTATATGTTGAAATGTAGGAAGACGCAGCAAACAGTGCTGTGCTACAACAGAGATGTCGCTGCATACAACAAAGATACTTTGCTTTTATGTAGATTGTGGTTGCTGATGTGCTAGCCTTTCTAGAGAAAATGAGGTGTTAGGCTTCGATGCGGCGACAGCAGCAATACGCTCGCTCATCCTAGCTGTTTTACTATATAGGTTGCGCTTCCGGCATGGCTTTAAGTGGAACAGTCTTCGTCGGCGTGCTTTTTGCCTAGACGAGTCTTCACTTTCTTAGATGCTTGTTAATGAAGTGTCGCTGTCGGCTCTGTTGGGTACGATTGGAGGCACATTGATGAGATACAGGAATTTCGTACGAAAGCGCAAAAGGTCTAGTATGGCCGAGGGAATAATCAACGTAGCAGTATATGCACGTAGAGATGGAAAAGTCATGAACTTTGTGATTTTATTTTAATTACAGGCAAAACGCCGGTAAATATGCATACTCCGATTAAAGCATATAAGCTTTACAACATGTGTATTAAATTTCATTACTAGGAATATTGTGAATATTATTAGTAATTTTTTAGTATTCAATGACAAAACAGAAGCACAGCGGATGAAATTTCGCCATAGCCGTCGCCCAGAGGTAGCGCATCAAAGTCCATGCTCTATAACATCGTATTGCGCTCCGCCTGCGCTACACTGAGGGGTGCTAAGGGAGTGCCCGCAGAAAAAGATGGTGTCCTGATGTGCGATGTCTTCGCTACCGCCCAGGAGGGATAAGAAGTGATCTTTCGGTAAGTTAGGGTGTAAACATGGGCACGTGTGCCCTCCTCTAACTAACCCTGTCGTAACGAATAAGCCAAGATGACTTATGGCTATGTGTCTGCTGTCGTCCGATGCGTGAAGTGCTCCTTGCCTTCGGCGTTTTTGTAAAGTTCAAACGGTATGCACTCCGGTCCTGGCACCTTGCACGGTTCTGATTGTTCCTGATTGGGCTATTGCTGCTACAAATTCAGCCATAGTGACATCAGCCTCTATGCCCTAATTAGCCTAAGGTGCAGAGTGCGTGTATAGCGATACCTGTCACTGTCAGGTCGAGTTTGATTGTTAGTGAGCATGAGCTATTAATGCAAACATTGTCGCGTCCTTTGAAAGAAGGTATGCGCTTCAGTTCGGTTAGCCTCCTTTTCGTGAGTAAGTGCCAATTTAGTAGTTGACACACATACTGTTGTAGAGAGCGGTACGGTTGATTTCCCATCGAAAACTTGTTCTCTTGCTCCAGCCTATATGAGCATTATCTTTGTCTTCAGCATATTCATTTTTGACCGCACTTTTATGCTTTCTTGGTTTAGGACTTTACGTCTAAAGAAATGTCAAAAATTCATGACCCTAATTTATTCCTTTATTGATTTATTTTCATTCTGTCAGGGCCCGGTGCCATTCCAGAGGGGTGTGGTAAAACACTTATCACTATTTCTGACCTTGAAGGCCACAGGGTCTTCGATGTCCGCCGCCGTGGTGTAGCGGTCACGGTGTTCGGCTGCTGAAGCGAATGTCGCGGGTTCGATCCTGACCGCATTGGTCGCATTTCGATGAAGGCGAAATGCTAGAGGCCATTTAGGGGTGCGATGTCAGTGCACGTTAAGCGTGTATCCAGACGACGGACGGCTCGAGTGCTAGCAAGTCAGAGAGCACAAGGGGCGAATCCGGCCTTGTTGGTAAGACATTAGGTAATATTTAGCGCAATGAAACACAAGCACGAGAAGGTCGTTTCATTGCGCTAAATATTACCTAAAGTGTAAGAGGCAGTGCGAAAAAACGAGCGACAAATAAAAAGCTGTGCTTATTGCCAGACCTAGACTGGCACCCTCCGCTAAGTCTGCTGGGTTAGTCCGCGCGAATCCGAATGCGAAAAAAAGAGCTTGGTATTTTCCGTCCGCGAGGTCGGCGGACGTGGCACGGCTGGCACAAATCCGTGACGCGGGGTCACGTGATGTGCCGTCCGCTGCGGAAAAGACGGATTTAGTCCGTCGTGTGGATTTAGTCCGGATTCAGTCCGAAAAGGCGGATTTAGTCCGTCGTTCTGCGGAGGAACACACGGATTTCTCCCCTACTACCGCAAATCTCCGAGGCCATGTTCCAGCAACAGACACACTCGCTAAGCTCACAGCTCTGAGTAAATGAGTACGGCTCTCGCAAACAGTTCCAAATCGTCATGAATACTTTGCCGTCGAAGCTTTCGCACGCAAACCTAAAGCATATACAAGCGTCAGTTTGGGACTGACAGGCCACACAATGCACGACGAAGGGCTTAAAGATATTAAAGGACCCCTGACACCAAATGTAGAAACTCGCGATGCTTGTGTTGTTTGAGACTCCTGCATGCGGGGGGAGCTTCTGACCGATTATTAGGGACGAGCGTTGCCTATAAGATATTTTAATTTGGTTTTTGAAGTAAACGTCAGTGCTCGTCCGAGTATTCAGGTGCAATCGACATTTTCTGTGGTTTGACGTAGACAGAGGCTCCCCCTCGTGACGTTGCGGAGGTCAAGCAAGTATTGTCGATGTCAGAGAACATTTTCGGGGCGCGCACAATACCCCCGACTGGCACCCGCCGAGGACTATTGTTCGTCACCCCCTCTCGCTTTGTAATCCGGCTGCTCTCAAGGTGGTTTTGGCTGCTTATGCCAGGAATGCTTTTCTTTTTCCTGAGGGGGGACGCTCAAAGCATCCACATCGTTTCATTCTTCACCCCCGCGGGTCCCCTTATTTCAAAACGGCGCGTTCAGCGTCACCGAAGCTTGAGCATGTAGTCTCAGGTGCTGCCCCGCTGTGGGGCGCTAGTTTCTTATGGTATTTAGGCGGGCGTTTCGAACTGCAGCAAAATCGTTCTGAATTAACAACGCTAGGCATTACTTATACGAGGCGTTAAAGCATTTACGATTCAATTTCGGCATTACCAGACGCAAAGCTACAAATTACTGTAAAAAAGTCGAAAACAAAACTTTTTGCTGTCAGGAGTCCTTTAAGCGGGCAGCGCTCGCTTTAGACGGGCCGCAAAATTTTTTTTCTCTGCCGCGTTCGTCTTCTTGCTTTGTCCGCCGTCTGGATACGCTTCGCAGCCGGACGGGCGCGCACTCGGGTTCAAACTCGATTCTGAGAAGGCCTCAGTTCAACTCGTGGCTGTCATAGTGCTGATGTGACTGTCAAGCGTTTCATGCGGTGGATGCCAAGTAGCAGCTTCTTTGCATCTAAAAAAATTTTGTGAGCTTGCCCTAGTTATGCAAGACTGGAGCTATCAGCGGAGCTTGTCATCACCAAGCTTCTTCGAACTTTTTACGTGGATGAACGACCACCATCTGCTCGGTCTGCTTCGGAGCGAAAACCGCGTCAGCTCGGCCTCATTTTTATTGTATTAGTTAACTTGGGTTGAATTAGCAACATATTAATTAATACAATATTATATAGTGCAGTCGTAATTGGTCTGATTTTAATTAACAAGACCTTACTGGCCTCAGAAGTAATTAACAAGGACCCTAATTAGCACGGACTAATTACAAAATAATAACCAGCACGATCCCAATAAGCAAGGTCTTAATTCGTGAGTCTTAGTTCCCTAAGTTTTAATTAGCCTGCTCATATTAGCGTCATGTTATCATGGTGATTATGAGCTCGGCGTTATGTTGATGAGGCTTAAGTAACATGTCGTTAGCAAGAAGTCACTTAATTAGCGTGGTCATTTCATTCCTGACTTAATTAGCTAGCACAACTGCCTTGCTAATTGGCTAACAAGCCGGGCACACGTGCTCGATCAGTAAGCAGGCGATCTTAAAGAGGACGAAAATTGCGCGCATTGGCCCAGTACCACGCTAGAAGGTAGACGCCGACCATGATGATTACACACGTGGCTTCGGAGATTAGCTCCGGCCACGTGCTGTTGAAGGGCGCTCGGCCGAAGTCCACGGTACTCGGAGTCCACGGTATCGGAGCCCACGGTACTAATTATTCTAACGAATATTCAGTGCAGGCTCTAAACGATCGAAAATGAATTTAAACAGCCCGTACCACTATGGAATATCACTAGTAGAAATTCCTGGAACTTTTCTTGCATGGGTGAACTTCCGCATACAGTAGAACGACAAGCAAATGAAAGAAGATGCCGCAGGTTTGAAGACACCACCCGGCTTTGTCGACCGCCCTTGACTTGAATCCGGGTTCCATCATAACCAATGAAATGCAGTGCGCACTGAGGGTTGAGTTTGACCTTTACGTACTATTAGTTCGTTCCGAAGGGAGTGTCGTCAGACCTCGGAAAGATTCCGAGTTTTGCGAAACTAGGGCCATCCTGCATAGTACCCCAGGACATTGAAGTACGTATTTTGCTACGGAGGGCGAGAAGGACGAGTGGTGGTCACTCCGACTGAGATATAAGTGGGCGTGAGTCTACAAGTGAGGCTTTTAGTTGACGGTGGAATCGCTCAACTATGCCGTTAGACATCGGGTGGTAGGCCGTCGTTTTGAGGTAGGTGACACCAAGAATTTGTAACAATTTGCGGAAGAGTGCGGAGTCAAATTGACGACCTTGATTCCCTGTGATGGCCTTGGGAAGACCCTAGCGGCTCATCCACACGGTAATAAGGTAGCGGGCGACTAACTCTGCCATGATGTCGCTGAGTGCTAGTGCGTCAGGCCGCCGCGTGCACCGGTCTATGCACGTTAACACATACCGGCTATCTTCCTGAAAGGCATCAAAAGCATCGCAGACGCTGCGGCAGAATGGTGCTCGAACGTAGGAGCGAGGCGAACCAGTATCAGAAACGAGCGAAATAATGCAGTCTGGAAGTTACACATCTTCGAACTTTAGAGAGAGAGAGTTCTCTTGTAGTGGTAGAACCTGAAGTTCGCTATCCTCCTGCTGTGGTGTAGCCATCACTGCAAAATTGACGCCTTTGTGCCCATCAACTGTGGCGTTGAAGCAACGGGGTTGTCTTTGCCACTAATATGTCGGAAATGTACGCAAGTATATAGGCAGATCTGGTGTGAAGTGTGGGCAGAGTTGATAGCGGTAGAAGCGCACGTGAGCGCCTGTGGTCGCTGAGAATATAAAATTTCCGACATTCGAGAAAGTGATGGAAATGCTTCCCAGCCAAACACGTCGCGAGCAGTTCGTGACCGAAAGGGCTGTAGCGTCGCTCAGGCTGTGAGAGCTTCCTTGAGAAGAAAGCGACCGTCTACTAAACTCTGTCGGCCAACTTCTGCAGTAACGCTCCGACGCTCTGACTTTGCGTAAGTCGGAGCTGCTGCAGTAACGCTCTGACTTTGGGTAAGCGAGGAGGTTACGTTTGCCAGAGCGTTTTAAATTCGAATGCATTTCTTAGTCGGGCTATGTCAGGCGTCGGTGTCCGCATCTCTCCGCTCTCACTCCCTCTCACATAGCAACAGCTGCGGGCGCGCGCGCTTATCCTCGCCCCTAGCAACCGGAGCAGGTGGTGCGGGCGGAGGTAGCGGAGAGTGAGTGGAGAGGGAGGAGGGCGCTCTGGTGTGCGAGGGCGCTCGCATCGCGGGAGCTCGGCGGAGATCCCGCGCGCGTGTGTGGAGTGTGTGTAGGAGAGGGTAGGTGCAGTGCTTCGCCGCTCCTTCTCTCGCCGTTCGCTCTCTCTCCCTCCCTGCGCCCCACTCCCGTCCGCTCGCTCGCACGTATATATATATATATATATATATATATATATATATATATAAAGAAAAAAAAAACAGGCGCTGCGCCGTACTCCCGACCGGGCTGCAGAAATTAGGCGCCTTTTCCTTCTTCGAACCACAACCACCATATATAAATGGAGTGAAGCGCGCGCGAAATGCATTCGCATTTTCCCACGATTTCCCTTCGGGGAGGTGGGGGCATTTTTTTGATAGAACTGGAAGCTGTCTCGGCGTCGTCTGTCCACGAGATGGAACCATTCGTCTTCATTTGACCTGACAGAAGTGCATGGAGTGGTTGCAAGATAGCAGCGCAGCGAGGCGTAAAACACTGGTAATAATTGACAACGCCAAGGAATTCCTGCAGCTTTTCCGTAAGTGATGGTCGTGGAAACCGTAGTATGTCTTCCAAGCGAGCGACCGGTGGAGAGATTTCACGGGAATCGACGCGATGGCCAAGGAAGTCCAGTGATGCTCCCAACTCGCTCTTTGATCTGTTGATGTCTAGTTCATATTTGCGGAGACACGGGAAAACCTGATATGGGTAAAGTTCGTCACTGAGGTGCTGGAGATGAGGATGTCGTCAGTGCAAGTGAGGCAGCAGGTCCAACCTGGAAGAACCTGTCCAAATAACCATTGAAACGTTTGTGCGTCGTTTCGTAGACCGAATGGCTTATGTATGTATTCAAACAAGCCAAATATATTTTGATGGCAGCCTTTGGTACGTCGAAACGTTTGACAGGGAGTGACAGGTGGTATGTCTTCACTAAATCAATTTCGCTTAGTACGATTGCAACCGTGCAGCAACGCGGTAATGTCCGAGACATGCACTATCGGACAGCGGTGCGGTGCCGTTACATTGTTAAGCGCGCGATAGTCATCGCAGGGTCTTCCAGTCACCTCAGCGTTCGGGTACCATGTGTAGCCGTATACGAGGCACCAAAAGAGGAGTGGACGTATCCGAGCTCAAACATACGGAATAGGAATCGGAATCGGTGGACCTCCGTCGTAGGAATCGGTATAATACGAAAGTAAAACGTGTCCTTACAAAAATAGTTTAATGTTTACTGCGCAATGATATAACAGAGCTTGCACATTGTGTATTGGTGTTAACATGGATGCACCTACGTTGACGCTTGGTGGCACGTCCCCATGCCGACGACTGACGTCCACGATAAATCATTAAACAACCCCTTCTGGTAGCAGTAGTTCTAAACGGTGAGAACGTAATCAGAGAGAAATATTTTAATGAAGAGCTGGAGATGTTTGCCTGGCATTTCGCCTGACATGCTACTCCAGGGGCTGGGGTGGTGATTATGATATTTACACTGATAGACACATGACACCACACACACACACATGTAGAGTACACTATTTACAAGAAAGTTTCATTCAGGCTCGTGGCCCGCAAGAAATTCAGCAGCGCTTTTTGTGGCGCGTAATGCACTGGAGAAAGCATTGCGAGAGCTAGAAGAGCGTCGCTGACTGAACGCGGGACTTGGGCTAACGACACCACGGAATAACTAGAGGAAAACACAGCGCACGTCTTGTCTGCCCTGTAGACCAGCCGCGATTGTCTCGGGGCAAGCGTAAGCGTGGAACGCGATGATACGGCCAGGAGGTAGGTATGGGGCGCGTTGCAGAGCTATTTTTGGTGTGGATGGATGTGATGAATGAGGCCGACGCTTGGGTTAAGGTCGCCACCACAGGGTGTGTTAAGACGTTGACAAAACTGCCCTTTCCTTTTAGAAATCTGCCAAATTGCATGGACGCGTCGCAACGACGCATTACAGGAGCCTAATCGTGGTGGCCCCGGTCATGACTGATTACTTCACCGCCGGCCAAGAGCACTGTTAGAGTAAAGCGTGAGATAGAAAAGTCACAGTTTCGCCACTAGGGTGAAGCAATGAATGCGATAGCAAGAAAGTATTTTGTCACACGAAGAACGACAAGCAGCTCGATACTTGCAACGCGCCGCCGCAGCACAAAGAAGGACGCTCGAAAAAGACGCATAGGACAGGACAAGCGTGAACTAACAACTTTCGCAGTTGTTACATGTTCGTATTTGAGCAACGCACTGCGAGTATCCACAACGCAGAAGCCGACGCTGTTGTTGTGGCCTCTGACATGGCTCATACCCATTCAGGGTGATTGGCCATGGATTGATTATATGTAGTACTAGAAACTTTATTGTACTGGAGGGAATTAGGACGAAGGAGGGTGGGTCCCCTAGTCCAGGGCCCCACTGGCCTTTGCGGCTCGCTGGGCCTGGGATCGAGCAGAGCAACTTGGCTCTCTCAATCCTTGCTCGCAAGTCAGACCTCCCACTGCCTCTCAAATGGGTTTGTCCCTAATAAGGGTGAGTTAATTTCGGGTGGCCTGAGTCTACACGTCCACGTTATGTGAGTGAGAGATGGCCGCTCCCAACACCACGGACATGTGTCCGGGTACTGAGTTGGGTGGATTTTGTTGAGAATTAATAGATTGGGGTAGGTGTTAGTTTGTAACCGGCGCCAGTTCCTTGCCTGCCCGATGTGGTGGGCTGAATTTTTGCCTTTCTTTTCTCTGTGCCTCCAGGATGTCACGCGAGGAGACTGGAGGTTCTTCGAGAGTCGCGATCGGTGCCCGGATACTAATTCCGCGAGCTATACCGTCTGCCCTCTCATTGCCCTCTAGCCCCGCGTGCACAGGACACCAAATGATAGCGTGATATTGTTCAATGTGTTTTCCTAGGATTTTAGCAGTAATTTTCGATACAGATCCGGTCATGTATTGACGGCATGCTGACTGCGAGTCTGAGATAACTAGGGCGTCCTGGGTCTTGTATTCGGCATCTCGTATGGCCAATGCTATAGCTGCCGACTCTGCCGTGCTAACTGAGGCAGTTCGTATGGTTGCTGTAATTGTACTGGATTGATTTGTGGCTACGACAGTGTATTTGTCTTCGTCTATTTTGCACGCGTCTGTGTAGTACACGTCTCGATGGTGTCCGAACTGCCTTTGCAAAGCTCTGGCCCTGGCCTTTCGTCTGCCCTTATGATATTTGACACTCATGTTTTTGGGAATGGGAGAAGCCGTTATGTGTTCTCTGGACCTCATGGGGTAGAAGAAGTGTCTGTTCTCCGCAATATTGCGGTCTTAGGGGATACCCTAGTTTTGTAGCAAGGCTCTGCCTTGCTCTGTTGAGTTGAGTCTTGCCCGCTGCGCGAGAATAACTGACGTTGCATTCTCATCAAATGTGTTATGAATGCCCAGGTCTTCAAGTTTTTCAGTGCTTGTATTGTGTGGCAGTCCTAGGGATGTTTTATATGCTGCGCGTATTAAAGCATTTACCTGGTGGGTCTCTTTGTTTGATAGTTTCTGAAACGGGAGGCCGTATGTCACGCGACTTATGACGAAAGCCTGCACTAGCCTGTTCGTTTCTTCTTCCGTGAAACCTTTCTTATTTTTGGTTACTCGGTAGATCATGCGTGCTACGCTTGTCGTGGTTTTCCTCATGTTGGCTAAGGTGTGATCTAACTTGCCGTTCTCCTGGATCTACAGACCCAATATGCGCAGTGTTTTCACTTCTTTTATAGGCCGGCCGTTTAGGTGTAGCTCTACGTGGGGCCGTTGTTGCTTTCTCGAGTACGGGGCCCGAACACGTATGAACTCAGACTTTTCTTGTGAGCATTGCATTCCTGCGTCTTGGGTAAATTTCTCAACTGTAGAGATAGCTCTCTGTAGGGAATCCCTGTTTGTTGCCGTATGAACCTTTATGTGCCCAGATTGTAATATCTTCGGTGTAAATTGCATATCCTATGTCCTGTTCTTCCCCTAGCTTTATCGCTAGCTTTCTCATTCCGATGTTCAAGAGTAGCGGCGAAAGAATCGAACCCTGGGGGCGTTCCTCTGTTTGGCATATCAAACGGGTCTGATCTAGTTGATCCCAAGCCTATTGTTGCCCTTCTATTGCTTAGGAAAGAGCGTATGCATTGATAAACTCGCTCCCCACAATGAATATTCTCAAGTTCTTCTATGATTAGGCTATGTGATATTGTGTCAAAGGCTTTCTTTTTGTCTAACGCTAGGACTATTCTGTCATCACTGCCGTTTGGGGGGATTGATTATATGACTTTTCGACGCTGTTTGATACTTCTTTTAGGAGCTTGTTCGGCAAGCTTTTTAGGCTCGCGCCTTGTCCGGCAGCGATGGCGTGTACACGTCTCCGCTCACTGCGCATGCGCGTCCCCTCCCTCTCTCCTCTCCTGCGCTCCCCCTCTCTCCTCTAGGCATCCCTCCCCGCGGCGTCCACACTCCCAACGCGCATGCGCGTCCCCCCCTCTCTCTCCTCTCCTACGCTCCCCCCTCTCTCGCCTCGCGACGCCGACGCAGGCAGCGTTTGCTAGCGAGTTTCTTGGTTGAAAAAACTGACTGCTCGCGCTGCACAACCGTTCACTGGCTACCCCGTATATATGGAACTGGATCGTGACCTCCAAGGTGGTGCCGGTGGGAGATTTCTCCTGTGCGTTGTCGAAGAATAAAAATTCGCAGCGTGCGCGTTAACTAAAAGCGGACTGCGGGTCTCTCTGTCCACTCGGAGTCTTCTGTCTCTCATTGCCCATTAGCAGCGATTGACATGTTCCAGTAGGAAACACCGGTCCATTACTGCGTGCTTTGCGCCTCCCCAGGTTTCTCTCCTGCGCAACGCTGCGATGAGCGCCAGCGTCAACGCCGTCGCCAGTGTAAGCGTTAGCGCCCGCTGCTTCACATCTACACATGGTTCCCTTTAGCGGGAGATGGTGTAATTTTCTCTTCGCAGAGAGCTCAGGCAGTGAAAGCTTCGTTACCGCTCGGCCGCATGAACACCGCACAGCAGCGCGGTGGGCTCGCAACGAACAGCAGCTGGGGCTCGCGGCCCGAGCGCCGCATGTAATGTGTATATAACAACGTTGTCACGTCTCTATATGATGGTAGGAGATGTGTACGGAGGATTCGCGGGTTACCCGATCGTCTCCGAGCAAGCTCCTCCAACATCATTCACTTTGTGGATATGGCGTGATTTTTTCTTTTAAACTGCGGTGCGTGGAATGACCCCTCTGCGTCTCCGGCCACGCAGTGGCGTCCTGACGCCAAGTGGGCCCGGTGTTCTTTTTTCCTTCTACATCATGAGTGGTACAGAAGAGAACCACTTTGTCGTGCGCATCTCAAGGGTAGTTTTCAATTTCAAAGAAACTGTAAAAGCGTTGCGTGATAGGAAGCACGCTCAAGCTGTTCCGAGATCTGCGTACCGCGAGCGGCAAATGGTGCATATGAATAGCTCGCCGTTATCGGCACTGGCGCGAGCATGGCGTGTGGCTGTGTTGGCTAGCGCAGCAGGCTGCGGAGCGAGGGGTCGCTGGTTCGAATCCTCGGTCAGGTGGCTTGTAATTTTTTTCTACTGATTTATTTTTCTTTATTCCTTTTTATATATACAATTGCATATACATATCCAGGACATGACGGCGACGGCGAAAATCAGCCGAGAGTGTCCATATAATTGCTATCGAAATAAAAGGCGCGTTTGAAGAGCGCTCTTCCCTAATATGTGACGACATCAGACTATACTGTCACCCTTTCTTGATGAGGTGCTCATTCTTACTGCTCGACAGGTTTTGAAGAACTTTTCCCGTTTTTTTTTTGGACTTGCACATTATATATGTATGTGAGCCTCTGAATACTTGTGCGGCGCTTGTGCGATTAGTGTCACAAATTCTATCACTACGTCATAGCATTTGTGATAATTTCAAATACGCATTTTAATAAATACCACAAAAGAAAAAAAAAGATGGTGACACAGTGGATAGCGTGCCCGGCTGCTGCTGTCGCGGACAGAGAGGCCACGGGTTCTACTTCCAGGACTCTTTTTCTTTGCAATCTGATCGTGTACATTTTTGCGACGTCATTTCCGGGACGGAAATGCGTCACTGAAAGTCTTGGTGGATCTCGGCATAAAACACCTTCGTGTCAAAAAATGTGCAGTGCCACTCAACGTGAAAGTTGTAAGGGCGGAGCAATGATGTGACTGTCTGTCACGGTTGAGTTGTGGATGCCGACGCCGAAGAACCACGGAGCCAGCGATTCCTGGAACGATAGGCGTGGGGCGAGTCCCTTGCACGTGTGGCAGGAGGGGACGAAGCCGCGGCTCGAGTCGGAAAGCGGCGGGAGAGGGCCACGGCTGCCGAAAGGCCGGCGTTTGTTACGAGGCAGCGCGGCCAAGAGAGGCACCCCGCTGCGCAAACGCGCCGATGACCGCGTAGGGATGGTCGATTAAAATTTTTAATCGATTAATCGTTAATCGTTCATCGATTTAGCCTTTAATCGATTAATTGCTTTCGATGTGATGTTTTAATCGATTAATCGATTAATCGACATTTTTTATGGGCGCTTTAAAAAGGGTATCTCCCATTGTTTGAGAAGCATTGTTCGTGTTTGATCTCAACCGAAGTCTATCAGACGCGCTAGAGATCACATGTGCACATTCGCGCCTTCGTGAAAATTCGTACTTTCGCCCAGTGGACACAGGAGAACCGCAGTCTTTGGGTGATGTCATGGATTGAAGGATTTGTGGCCATCGTCCATGGACGATTCGGCAAGAGGTCGTATTTCCTCGAAGTATGCCTACTCGAGCACGCCGAAATCGGTGGCATTTTCGGCGACCACACCGGTCGAAAAGACGCGCCGGAAAACATGCAGCGTGGCCGAGGGTTAGGAAATCCCGCAAAAGGCAAAACAGAGATGAGGAGGAAGAGGAAGTAAAGGAGACGCTCGCACTTTGGGACGGCATTTTTTCTCCGTTTGTCCGTTAGATATTGTGGAAACCCTCAATAATACTATAACTGCGGACTGACGTGACCTCTTTGTTGAGGTCACTCATGCAAGATTGCACAGCAACATGCTGGCCTCAAACAGACCATCGGTACAGGCATCTGCGGGAAGTAGAGCGACATGAGTTTTTGCCTCCCGGTTAGAATGAACGGCAGTTGCGCAAGTGTACTTCACATATTTCACCTCGTCGTTGCCTTAACTCGCGCTACGCGCACATCTTCAATCGTGCGTAGAGCCGGTACTGTGATAATAATAATAATAATAATAATAATAATAATAATAATAATAATAATAATAATAATAATAATAATAATCTGATGTTTTCCATCCCAAAACCACGATATGATTATGAGAAACTGCGCAGTGGAGTGCTACGGAAACTTCGACCACCTGGGGTTCTTTAACGTGCATTTTAATCTAAGTGCACGGGCCTCAGTCATTTCCGATTACATCGAAAAAGCGGCCGCCGCGGCCAGGATTCGATCCCACGACCTCCCGGTCAGCTGTAGAGCACCGCAACCACTGTAGGCCACCGTGGAGCCCGAACTGTGAGCGTCCAGCCTCCACAGTCAGGCATTAGAACATATAGTATTTCGCGACTGTCCTCCTTTCGCGTCACAGCAGGAGACGGGGGGCCTCTAGGCTGACTTACGTGAGAGTGCAAGCGTTAGCTGAAACTCACACTTCTCCAGGGTCTGTTAGAACATTTTCATAATCCGCAAGTGCGCTTCCTTGCTCTACATATTCGCTCAACTAATGGCGGCACGTGTTTTGCTTCATGTGGAGACGAGGTCCTAGTTGCACGTGCTGGCGCTTATCTGTTATGCGTGTTTATGTCAGAAAAGCTGCCGAGTCTACCTTTTCAGCGTCATAGCGCAAGCAAACTGCGCTTGAACACGTTGTTTGCGGAAGTGACTAACTGGTATAAATTGGGCTAGCTGCATCGCAGGAATGCTAGCTTCACAATCATGAAAAGTATATATATATATATATATATATATATATATATATATATATATATATATATATATATATATATATATATATATATATATATATATATATATATATATACATACATATATATATATACGATCACTTCTTTCTGCCACTATCATACTTCATCACTCGTTTTCCCCAGAGCAGTGCCGCTGGCCGAGGCGTACTAGCTCAGGCCATCCGCTCTGCCTTCTAATGTATTTCCCCTCTTTCACTCATTGGGAAACAACAATTTTTATTTCTTAAGGAATAAAATATAACGGCAATAGGAACCGGTCAAGAAATAAACAACGCATATTACAATGTGGGGCTTCTTGAGCCGCAGTATAGTGCCGTTAAACAAGAAAAAAATAAAACGTGAGAGCTAAATAATAATATTCTGCTGGTGACTGTATGTGTTTTTTTTTTTCTCGTAATCGTGATGTGGCATCGGGACGATGCTCTTTGGAAGGGGGGGTAATGTCACTAGTATAAGATCGGCTGGTATTGTTTCTGTTGTTGTTGCCAGGCTTCTATGTGCCGCTGTTGAAAAGAGGACGAGGACGAGCTCGGGAAAAAGACGAAGAGGTCGTATTGGCAGTGATCGGACCAGCCTGACGTTCTGCTGTACTGTTAGTTACAGGTTTCTGTTGCGGTATATCGTGAAAATATTATATGGGGTTTTATGCCCCAAAACCACGATATGATTATGAGGTGGTGGCGTCCAAAAAAAAAACAATTTTTTTTTTGACGCCGAAGTGGAGAGCTCCGGAAATTTCGACCATCTGGTGTTCTTTAACGTGCACTTACACCGCACAGTACGCGGGCCTCTGTAGCATTTCGCCTGCATCGAAATGTGACCGCCGTGCGCGGGTTCAAACCTCGCGACCTTCGGGTCAGCAGCCGAGCGCTGTAACCACTGATCCACCATGGTTGAGCTGAGAGTAAAATAAAATACCCAGAAAGTTGCCATAGACACAGCAGGCGAAGAAACTCGCTAGTTTACTGAAGGCATGGGGCCCGGTAAGATACTATATGCGGAACAGCTCACAGGCCACCGGTTAAGCAGGGCTGGGTCGCGCTGCGCGCGACTTTCTATAGAGCATGACCACGTTTCGCTTTAAGGACATTGGTTCCATATGATCACAAAAGAGGAAACCGGGCGGGGCAATTGCCTGCAAATTTCGCAAGGCTAGATCCGCCGGCAACCTACAACATCCTAATCCTAAAATCATAGGAGAGCTGAGTTCGTGCGATGAAACACGATGAAACAGCGCGGAGCCGAAAACGAACACAAACAAAATAAGCAACTAGACGATGCGCTCTCACGTCTGAAATGTACAGAAAACCAGCCACTTCTCTGTTGAGCTTTGAAGCACCGCCTTGCTGTTTTCATTCAATGAATCCATACCGCTGAAAACACAGGGACAAAGGAAGAGGTCCTGCGAAGAGGACCCAGCTTTTTGAACGAATATGAATTACCAACAGTCCATCCTTTTGAAACATAAGAATCGCTTTGTTTAATTGAAGAGCGACTTGATTTTAAAGATAAGTTACACAAAGGCTCTTGGCTAAGTAGCGAGATACTGATAACTTACCGCACATATTACGCTAAGCGCTGCGAACTTTATGTACACCGCCCAAGAAGAAAAGAAAAAAAAAAAGAAAGAACACTATATGAATAGTAGTGGTGCCTTCGGGAACGGGGTCCTCAACATTGTAATTTTAGTCATGACCATTTGAGTTTCCGTCCCTGGCTTCGACTATTGCTTACCACCTTTATCACACATCGCAGCCGTCGTTTTCGAATCTTCTGTGAACAACGTCCACACAGTGCTCCTCTTGCGCGTGCTCGCCTTTACGACGTGACAAAGGATGCAGTATACACACCAAATGTAATAATAACGCAATATAGCAAGTAAGCACCACGTGTGCTTTGCCGACGTTTAACCAGCGCAAGATAGAAGAAAGGGTGCGAGAGGAGGTGAACGCAGTAAGCTGTGAGCGGAGAGAAGCGGGCAAGTACATTTCTGCCTCGTCGGGGTGGGGCCACCGCCTGCCCGCGCTTGAAGCCTTGGGGAGGCCTTGGTAGAGCTGTGCACGGGCTCCGGGTAGCCCGAAAGCCCGAGCCCTGGCCCGGCCCGCGGGCCGGGCTCGGGTATGCGGACGTCTTCCCAACTCGGGCCCGGGCTGGGCTCGGGCTACTCATCTCGGGCATCGGGTGGGCCGGGCCAGGTGCAAAGCCCGCATCAAACAAAAAAAAAAAAAATAAAAAAAATATATATATATATATAGACGTTGTGCCGGAATTGTTTTCTAGCACTTAGCGATGAGCACACAGGTCACCTTTGTGATTATTTATCCATACAATCATCCTCCTGTCCTGCATCATAGATAATAAACTGCTGGAAGAACAAGGAGTCTAATTATTCTAAGCTTGTTATGCTTGCGAAAAAGATATTTGCGATTCCGGCTACCAGTGCGAGCAGCGAACGGAACTTCAGTTCGACAGGATATGCGACGCACCGTACTTCACTGAAGTCCGAATCACTGCGCAGCTTGTTATTTTTACAGAACTTGTAATCTGTGCATACACATTAACATATGTCGTTTGCATATGTTTAACTTTGATATGTTGAAAAAATGCAACGTGATCAAAAAGTGATATCTTGTCTCCGCAGCAAACTTTCATAGTGTCGGGCCGGACCGGGCCCGGGTTTGTGTTTTTGTACGTAGGGCCGGGCCGGACGGGCTCCGAAGCCCTTTGGGGTCGGGCTCGGGCGGGCCTGCGACGCAGTCAATGGGCCCGGGCCGGGCTCGGGCTTGAAAATTAGGCCCGTGCACAGCTCTAGGCCTTGGAGATGGGCGCCGTAGGCGACAGAGACCAGGGCGAGTTCATTTTTGCCTCTATGGGGTAGGGCCGCAGACGGCTTCGCGCTCGTTCCACCAGCGAATATATGTGCCATGTAGTGAAAAATATTAGGTGCGCTCGACTTCTGCGTCTCGGCATCGCTCGCCTCGCACTCATGAGCACCGGCCAAGGGGCGGTATTGGGGGTGGAGGTGGCAGTTGCCGTAATCGATTAATCGAAAAGTTTTAATCGATTAATTCGATTAATTGAAAGGCGGAAATCGGTTACGATTAATCGATTAACCATGCACCTTTAATCGATTAATCGATTAATCGTTCATCGATTTTACCATCCCTACCGCGTTTGTCGAGCCGACCACCGGTATCGAATGTCTTCGTTGCGCGGGCGGAAAACGGCGGGAAAACTTAGAAGAAAAGAGAACGGCTTCGGAAGTGGTGCAGGGAGGACGCAACGAGGTTTTCCCTCCTGGGCACGACTCCGACTCGGCTACGCTCCGGACCCGGTCGTCAAGACGCTCCTTCGGCTTGCGCTCCGAAGGCTCCCAGCGGAATCCTCAGCGATCCTCCAGCTGTGCTATCAAGTATTATATTTGGACTATATATCTTTCATTCAAAAGCATTGCTGTTCCCCATTAGATAGATTGGACTTCTTTAGTGACGAAATTAGGAAATTGAATCTGTTAGTGCATGTATCCTATGCGTGTTTGTTTATGTGTATAGCATTATTTTGGTTTGTGTATGTTTTTGTGTGCGGCCGTATGTCAACATTAAACGTGGTTATGCTTGCAAAACGGTTGTGCATCCTTCTGGCCTAATTCACAGTACGAACAACTACAAAAGGTGACACTGTCCCTTCACCGGAGAACTCAAGGAGCGTGTGTTGCAGGGCTAGTTGGCCCTGCAACACACGCTCTATTAAGACATTATTATGTGAACTCAGACTGCGCTTGGGAAGAGACGCCAGATTAGAAGTAGAGAGGACGAACGCAACCGGTGAGCGTCGCTGAAGAATCTGAGTTCCTTTAGTGACGCTCGCGTTCACGGGCAAGGGCGCCCTGGCGTTCCAACTGTGCAGCCTGCTAGGCCTCCATGGTGGTGAAGAAAACCTTAATTTGTGATGCAGTGGCGTCCTCTCCCCTCACTCCTTTTCCTCATCCTTTCTCTCGAATCACTCCTACTCACCCCTCATTTCACTTTTCCGTCATTCATATTCAATGGTCTCGTTTTATTTCACTCTGTTTTCTTGTTTTGAAGCTCTCTCGACAAAGATGTGCCATTGAGCGACCTGCGACTGCAGAGCAGGCATAGCCGGCATGTGCAAGCACGCTTCGGCAGTGGCCGTGTACCTGCAGAGATTCGAAAGCGAATCGAAAACAAGTCATGCGAGAGTCACGTGAGAGTCACGTGAGAGTCATGTGAGAGTCAGTCACAACCACAATAAAACAAGGATACTGTCGAGATATAGAAAACTGATTTTAGCACGATGTTTTTTGTTCTGTAAAGCTGACAAAAATAACATACGAGCATGACAAGCGCGAAACAGGTATATAAGCTCCAAAGATATAAACTGTCAATCGAAAAGCGTGCACGAAAAAGTTCCCCATCTCCCGCTAAAGGGAACCATGTGCGGATGCGAAGCAGCGGGGAGATAATTAGCTTGAGCGGGAGGAACGTCGCCGCTCTCATTTCACGGCAGCGGTCCGGGCGCTCATCGCGGCGTTGCACAGGAGAGAGAATGAGGCGCGCGCGCTCCGTCATTTTCATACCGCGGAACTACCATGGCGCCCCCAGCGGAGTATGCAGCTGTCACACCACCTGTCGTGCGCGCCGCTCCATAGAGGATTCGTAGAGGAAAGGACGGGGGGGGGGGGCGTAGGAGAGGTGAGAGAGGGGGAAGGGACGTGCATGCGCTGTGGGTGTGTGAGACGCGGGAGCCGCTCCGTAGAGAGGAGGATTCCTAGAGGAGAGAGGGGGGAGAGGACGCGCATGCGCTGTGGGGATGTGGGACGCCGGAGCCACTCCGTAGAGTAGAGGATTCCTAGAGGAGAGAGAGGGGGAGAGGACGCGCATGCGCTGTGGGGATGTGGGACGCGGGCGCCGCTCCCGTAGGGTAGATGATTCCTAGAGTAGAGAAAGGGGGGTGAGCGTAGGAGATGATAGGGGGACGCGCATACGCTGTGGGGGGTGCGGGACGCGGGGGCCGCTCCACAGAGTAGAGGATTCCCTAGAGGAGAGAAAGGGGGTGAGCGTAGGAGAGAGAGGGGGGAGGAGACGCGCATGCGCTGTGGTGGTGTGGGACGCGGGAAGGAGGGACGGACTAAGCCCCCTCCAAACACATGCAAGCAAGATCAAGGAATGAGCTCAACCTGGGCGAAAGACACCACCTGCCTAGCCATTGCTAAGCAGCCTCTCTGTGCTCTCCGCCATGACTCAAGGAATGGGGTCCACCTGGGCGACAGACACCACCTGCCTAGCCATTGATAAGCAGCCTCTCTGTGCTCTCGGCCATGACTCTGATGACTGTCGTAGTGGTTGACGGCCTTCATATTACTACAGTGTTCTGGTTCGCATAATGGGTGCTTCCCTACTTCATGAAAGTGGCCGGACGCGGGACGCGGGACGGCGGACGGGGGACGCGGGAGGGACGGACAGAGCCCCGAGCATAAGATGCTTCGCATCTAATACGTCTACAACGAAAGGAATATTCATCGCTGCGAAGCTTAAACAACGTGCAAAGCACGCGTGTTACCGCACTTTTCGTAGCATTCACATGAGTGAGCTGTTCCAGCCTTTTTGTAAGGGGATGGCAAAATCGTGGTAAGCTGGGTGCTCCTGTTCACTGGCCTTAGCATTGCCCACGAAATGCCTACTGCAAATTGTGCTATTTTCTGTTTTTTGATAGAAGCGCTCGAAAGCTTCTATCACTCCACGGACACGCGCCACCGGTAGTGGTGTTGCCGTCCGCGGAGAGTTAGAAGCGCAGTGTGCCTATTCGCCTCGAGATCTTGGGGTGGCGCCCTCTCGCGTGTGACGTCAGGGAGAGGACTCGGATGCAGCTCTTCGCGCGCGCGTTCTCTACGTGAAGGCTGGTCGACGCTGCCGGCCTGTCTATCGCGCTCGAGTTATTGAAACATTGGTGGGCGAGTTGATAAAGCAATTTGTACTGAATGTTCAAGCAAAATGCCCATCGAAATCGAGCGGAGTTACCGTCAGGAGCACGTTCTGTGTCGATTGCTCCTGTTGTCGTCTGCTAGCCATCCATGTGTACATCTGCTTCTATGGTGAATTTTTCTTTTCGCGACTGTTCTATGGCCGTGGCGCACTCAAAATGACTTTCCTGCCCTTTTTCGATAACTGACTTCAGCGTTCGGGCTTCAGCTTCCATGTGCGTTAAAGCACAATAAATGTATACCGCGTGCTGCGCGTGTTCGGTTGCCAAGCCTGCTCCTTCGATTCAATTCATATGCTCGGAGCATGACAAACGACGTGTGTTGTCATTCAAATAAATTAAGTGGCGTTACCGGCAACAACGTTTGATTAAATATACATTTTTAGCAGCTGCTGTGAAGCGCGTCGTAAGCACTTTAAATTGAAACACGAAATAAACAGGGCGAGTCTAAAGGGGATGCACGACGGGGATATGAAATATCGGTAGGTGGTCCGGAGTGATTTTCTTTTGTTTTTGTTCTATTTTTTTTGCAACATATTTTAATCCTTAAGTTAATAAATCGTGGTATGTTCACTCGGTCATGGTGGTCTGAAAATATGCTGAACAGAATTAGTGTAATCATATTAACGTTGATAAATATAAAGCTTTCGCATCGAAAGATGTGTTTGCAATAAAATACTGTAAATCAGTCTCAACGGTCGACTCCTGATGTGGCTTGGTGCGATCACTGTACTAAAGAGACTCGAGTTCCTTATGCATTTGCCTAAGTTGACTCGAAGGCGAAAGCCATCTTTTTCTTGAATCGATGTATTGTTCCTTCGCCGGCCCCTCCGAATGCTTTCTGGACGTAACGTGGTTTTGCATTGAAGCTTTCTACACATCACCTGGTTTTTGCATCGCCTCTGAGATCGGCCCACCAATCACGGAGGCAATGCAAAGCGACGATGTCATGTGATCACGTAATCATGTGACATGACGTTATGACGTCACAAATTTTGTCGGTCTGGGATGTCATGATGACGTGATCATGTGATGAATTTTCGCATCACTCGTGTTGACGTTGGCGACGCGGGACGCCGACGGCCAATTTTCGCAGTTTATGTGGAATCTTGTTACAGCACGAAATAATCACAATAATCAGCCACAGGAGCCAAAAGAATGGTGGGAAAGAGCTCTCTTTCTCCTCTTCCTGGACACATTCGCCGATTTTTCCTAATGTTTACGAAGCTGTACTATCGGTGTCAAGTGAAACGCGAACACTGCAGCGGATCGCGTTGCCCATTGGCAGGCTCGCACAGTCGAGTAGGCAGCACTGCGCGATCGAAAACATGAATGCGGCTCATGAACGTATCTATCTCTATAATCATAAGAGTCGAACTGTACCACGCGCACCACTCCTGGCGTTTCATTCCGAGCGATCTTATTTGCATCCAGCTCCCCCCAATCTATGCTAGTGGTCCGCAATAACCCGCTGGTCGATGAACTTATCGATTTCATTTTGTCGGCTGTCGTGTCTGCGCAAGTCCACATGACTACAGTTGGGAGTGGAGCGTGAATTTTCGTTCATCTCAAGTCTGTTTACACAACGCTGATTTTTGCGAATAAGCCAAATTTCAAAGCAACCAATAAGCCAATTTTTAAGCCAATTTCAAAGCAGCGGAGACTCTCTTGAACTCACTTGGCGCGGGCGTTCGCGCTTTCACGTAAGCTATTTCAACGCCATCCAGCCCAGTGAGCGACGCAAAGAACTCGGGGTCATGAACCTGACCGCGATGGCTGTCGGTATGCAGAAGATATGTTAAATGTTAACGTTTCTTAAACTCATGTAATGCTAGCAGTGATCTCAAGAAATATCATAAGAAGAAAATGCAGCTAGTAGTCGAGGAACGCCGTGCGACGCGAGCGAACTATAACGAAAATGCTGCTGTTTTAGCCAGAGCGTAGCAGACGACGAAAGCCGAATCCCCGCCCTTGCGTCACCAGAGCGCCGTTCACAGCGCCGCCATCGGTCGCACACGAGGCGAATACATGATTCAGCCTACCTAACGCTGTAGACGATTTTCCGCAGCGGCGTATGTGCGCTTCCATGTTTCATCACGTGATCGTTAGTGGCCTTCCCCATGGTGCCCTCACCCAGCAGACGCATTGGGCCAGCGAAGCGGCCCAATGCGTCTGCTGTAAGCTAGTCACATGCTCCTGCAGCAAGATGTAAGCAAGTCACATGCTCCTGCAGCAAAACATTATTCTATATGTAAACGCCTCAAAGTTGATAACGTTGAGACATTTGCGTTTGTTTGGAACGTACTATGCCACAGCGATAAGTCATATGTGTATTCTAGTAGACTTTTATGGCGTAAGTCTTTAATGGGTCATTCCACGCCAAATGTCCCAGCCATTCTGGCGACCATCTCAAATGTATTCGAAAAAAAATCGTGCTGATTTGCTGCATCAAAACAGCGAATTGCTAGAGCATTACGGAGAGAAAAAATTTTTGGTCACGTGGGCGCCTTCCGAATTTCCCAGAATTGTCGTCTGGGCGTTTGTGAGAAATTTTTAACACGAAAGTGTTTTATGCCGGGGTCCACCAAGTATATCCGTTACGGGATATGACGTTGATATAATCAACGCTACCAAATGAGAAAGCAAAATCATTGTGAAAATGTTCCCCCGCCGGGAATCGAACCTCTGACTCCTTGGGCCGCGACGAAGGGCGCCCGGTTTCTTACCGACTAAACCACCGACGCAGCTGGAGAACAACCTGCCAACGCGCCTTATATCTCTCACACATTCTCTCTGGCATGGTGCTCTCTGTTGGCGTCGCTTAGGCGTGGCGGGCCGGTGTCGCCGCCTGTGAGCGGGGAAGAGAAGTAATGCGGCATGACACTTACTAGCGCCGATAGCGAACGATTAGTCGAGGACGCAGTTAAAGCATGGCGTCAGAGATTGCACGCCGGCACACAATCTCAGAGGCCATGCTTTAACTGCGTCTCGATAGCAGTGAAAAACATTGGCCGCGCTAGCATCGGAGAGTCGCCGATGTAGCTATGTTCTTTGCCTTTAGCTTCGTGTTAGCGTGTGACGGCTCTTTGTCAGAGTAGGGCATCTTCCACATGCACCAACGTTGTTTCACCGACGGCTACTTCGGGTGCGATAGCACCGATAATGAAACGGCTGCAGTGAGCGCGGCCGCAAGGCAGCGATGTCGACGGGTGAATGTCGTGCCTTGGTGGAGCGAGACAGAGGCCAGCAGGACGTAGAACGCCTGCGCGCGCTCGCGGCTCAAGCTACGAACCTCTTCCTCCCGCGCTGCTGAAGCGCAGCGTGGTAGTGTATGCATGAGCGCAGGAGTAGGTTACCTTATTACTCAGGAGGGCACACCGTACCACTCCTCTTTGAAGACACGCATATCGAGTGCCAGTGTTCATTACGTGCTTGTTGGTGTCTTTGCGCTGGATTCACGATACGCTGTGTCCAGGTATATTATGTTGACAACTTCAGCTACAACAACGGTTAATTCATGACCATGGGCGTTAGTCGTCGCGATGGAGGTTTGCCACTAGGCGTCAACGTGGGTGTGTCCACGTCAAATGGTGTTATAGCTGTCAAACACCAATAGATATTATACAAGCTATCATATATCGCTACGCAATAAACACTACTTCTGCGAAGACGCGTTTTTTTCTAAGAGTTTAGTTGCTTCTTTCTACACCAAATTTTGTTTACATATTAAGCAAAGGCATTTGTGTAAGGTGTTTGAAGCTGAATAATATTAGTGCAAGTTTTCTGCCATACACGCCTCCAAGAATTCAGCCAAAATGTTCTACGTCTGCATTGTTTCCATTGCAGGTTTGCGCCTTGTGTGAATATCTGGGTCATGAATACTTAGTCTACGGAAGGTATATTTTGAGCAAAAAATATTTTCAGACCCCCTCACATTTCTGTAATTTACGGGAAAAAAATCACAAATTTCAGAAAATCGTTATTTTTGTCCACATTCTGACACAATTAGCACTGCGTGGTGCTCCAATTAAAAATCAGCTTTATACCTCAATCGAAAGCAAATGAACAGTTCTTTTTACATGGCAAGTTTTATCATTACAGACAGACAGACAGACAGACAGACAGACAGACAGACAGACAGACAGACAATGAAATTTAATTGATCCTGAGAAGTTACTGACAGGACCCCCTAACGGGGGCCTTCGTAACCGCTGGCCGCGCCCACGTAGAGGACAGAACGCCATGACGCTCCGCCCTTTCCTGGGCCCACTGGATAGCCTGGGCTTGCTTTCGGAGTACCGTGCTTCTTATGGCCTCCTCCCATTCGGCTTTGCTGGAGAGGAGGTTGTTAGGCAACGCGGGACATCGCCAGAGCACGTGAGCCACTGGAGCAAAAGGTTTCACTGCAGTCGGGGTAACCAGGGTCAACGTCCGAGTATATTTTACTGAGGAAGCCCCGCGACGGGAAAGACCCCGTCTGCAACATTCTCAGAGTAGCTGACTCATTTCTGCTGAGCTTCGGGTGAGGTAGAGGATAGACTCTCCTGCTAAGTTGGTAATATTTAGTGATTTCATTGAATGTTAAAAGTGGATCGTTCTGCTGAGTCTCTTCCTGCCCCTCCGGAGCCTCCAGACCGTCGCGGCGCGTGAGTTCTCGCGCACGATCGTGGGCCAGCTCGTTGAGGTTTGGGGAAGCCCTCGAGAACGTTCTTCCCCATGTGTGCGGGGAACCAAGCCCTCTTCCCTAGAATGGAGGCCGCCTCTCGAGCGAGGTTGCCCGATTCAAAGCTCTGATTGCCTCTCTCGAGTCGGTGTAAATGTAGGGACGCTCTGGGTCTGACAAGGCCAGCGCAACCACGATTTGCTCGGCTATACCTGGGGTGGCCGCCCTTACCGAGGCGGAGGAGCGAAGCACTCCCCGCCCGTCTATGACCGATAGCGCGAACATTCTCTTGTTTCCGTATTGCGCTGCATCTAAAAAGACGACGGAGTCCATGTCATCCCTAACTCTTTTTCAAGAGTGCTCGTGCACAGGCTTTACGCCTACCCTCGTTATACTGGGGATGTACGTTTCGCGGAAGGGCCTCACCATGTATGTCGCCCTCGTTTCCCGACTCAGTGCTGTCCGCCGTTCCTCCATGATCCTAGAAGCCATGCCAACCTCGTCAAGGATTCTCCTGCCAGCATTGGACGACGATAGCCTGACCACCTGGGCAGTGACCGGCGCCTCTATGATCTCGTCTATGTTATTACGCATGTTGAGCTCAGGGGCGTAGCCAGAAATTTTTTTTCGGGGGCACCACCTTGATTTCGGAGGGAGCACCTCCTTGAAATGGTCATTTTTCGCTCTGTATGCCATGGCGAAAAAAATATTTCGGGGGGGGCACGTGCCCGGTGTGCCACCCCTGGCTACGCCACTGGCTGAGCTTATCTAGCCTGTCGGAGCTCGTGCAAACTGGCAAGCCTGGCACTTTCTTGATGCTCTTTGCATATGAGCATATTCAACTTTTGTTTTTCTGTTTTGGTCCATACTAGAGCTGACGCCACATAGTTAATATGACTCATCAGAAACGCGTGGTACAACCTAAGGAGGTTGTCCTCACCTAACCGCTTCTTTCGGTTGGACACCCTAGCGATTAGCCTCGGCATATTCTCCGTCTTGGCTGTGACGTGGGCAATTGTTCTGGCATTACAGCCCCTCGCGTCTATGAGCAGGCCTAGGATCTTGATTTAGTCGACTCTAGGAATTTTCTGCCCACTCGCATACAGTGCCACGGGGAGCTGGTTTAGGGATGTTAGACCTCTAACCCCTCGCCTTGCCGGTCTGTAAAGGAACAGCTCCGACTTACTCGGAGACAGCTTAAGACCCTTGTCCGCGAGGTAGGCCTCCATCTCGTCTAAGGCCGCTTGTAGAGATTGCTCCATTTCCGCTAGGGAACCCCTGGGCACCAAATCGTAATGTCATCCGCGTAAAGTGCGTGACCTATGCCTCGGAGGCCGCCTAGCCTGTCTCAGAGACCCTTCATTACTATGTTGAAGAGCAGTGGCGATATAACTGATGCCTGGGGGGTACCCCTAGGTCCCAATTTGTACTCGCTCGACCGAATCTGCTCCACCTGAATAGTAGCAGTTCTGTTCATGAGAAATGACCTAATAAAGGCCTGGAATTTGACTCCCAGGCTCATGTCCGCCGTGGCCTGCAGTATATATCGATGGAACACTGTGTCGAACGTCTTAGTGAGGTCCAGGGCTAGAATCCCTCTCACGTCCCGAGTGCCGCTATCAAAGATTTGCTTCTTTAGCATTAGCGTAACCTCCTGCGTCGATAGGCCGTGCGGAAAACCCACCATATTATGAGGGAAGAGGTCCCTGCGCTCTATATACCGGGAAACCCTGTTCAATATAGCATGTTCAGCTACCTTGCCTATGCACGAGGTTAGCGATATCGGTCTCATGTTGTCCAAATTAAGGGGTTTTTCAGGCTTTGTTTGGGATGAGTATCACCGAGGCCGCTTTCCATCCGTCGGGCACCTATCCTTCTTCCCATACCCTGTTGACCTCCTTAGTGAGTAGTTCCACTGCCTTATCGTCCAAGTTTCGTAATAGCCTGTTTGAAACATTATCCGGCCCCGGGGCCGATCTGCTGTTTAAATTGTGCAGCACCGCCCTGATCTCCGATTCTGTGAAGGCCGCGTCCAGCTCCTCCACCGTCACGCACTCGATCTGCGGATAATAATCGTCTTGCGTCGGCCCTATGGGTAGGTACCGCGACCGCATTCAAAAATGATTGTTCAGTACCTCCCTCCTGCTTGTGCTTGTGTATAACTTTACAAAGTGTTTGCCTTTGATTCCCCTTAGTCTGCGCGTCACCCAGGAGGCAGGGGCGTAGCCAGAAATTTTTTTTGGTGGGTGGGGGAGGCACCTCCTTGATTTCGGGGAGGGCACCTCCTTGAAATGGCCATTTTTCGCTATGTATGCCATGGCGAAAAAAAAATTTCGGGGGAGGGGCACGTGCCCGGTGTGCCACTCCCTGGCTACGCCACTGCCAGGAGGTGCTTTAAGAGGTTCCACTTCCCTCCTGTGCGCATGGACCCGTCTACTGCAGCGCATACCTCGTCCCACTGTAGCCTATTGAGCTCCGTACAATATTTCTCTATCTGTCTATTGAGCTCCGCTACCTTTTGCCTCATCCTGCGGTTTAGCCGTTGCTTTTGCCACCTCGTCAGAATCGAGGATTTGGCCTCCAACAGGTGCGCTAGGTGCGGGTCTATCCTTGGGACTTCCGTCTCCGTTTGTACTACCCTAGTAGCCCTCTGCGCATCCTCGTTGAGTGAGACGATAGCCTCGCTGAACGAGGAATATGTGCTCGTGCACTCCTTCCTAATGGCCCTAAACTTATCCCAGTCCGTGACTCGAAATACATTTGCTGGTCTGAAGTCTACCTTTAAAGTTACCGCCACTATGAAGTGGTCACTGCCCAGGTTCTCTTGCGTATTGGTCCACGTGACGTTACCTGTGCACTTTACACATGCCAAGTCAGGCGTTGTATCTCGAGCGACTGAAGGGCCCAGCCTTGTCGGGAACCCTGGGTCCGTGATTACCGTAAACGCGAGATCGTCCAGGATCCTCGCCAGATTCTCTCCTTTTACGGTCTGTCTCACATAGCCCCAGGCGTTATGAGGGGCGTTAAAGCCCCCGGCAACTATCAGCGGAGAGTGCTTGGCTACTGACGTCGCCTTCCTAAGAAGACAGCGAAACCTCTGTCTCTGGTCCGATGGTGGGCTACAGACATTAAGCACAAATACGATCTGCTTTAGTCACCCGTGCGGTATAACCTCAACGAAAACGGCCTCCATCTTACCCCCGTCCAGATTGAATTTGGTGTTCAAGAAAGGCTAACTTTTTACTGATCAATGTGGCTAGTCCTCTTCCTCCCTCGTTCCTGACTTCGAATCCAGGGAGGGTAGGGACGTCGCATAGTGTCTCCTGTAATAACAAAATTTGCGGCTTTTCCTCCTGATTCGTTAAAAACTGCCGTAGCGGAGCCTTGCGCCTTTGAAAACTGGCGCAGTTCCACTGCCAGATTACTAGCTCTTTGTGATCGCCCTCCATGATGCTACATTTCCAAGCCTTGCTCCGCGTCTGGAGCATCCTCAGAGTTATTCGTTGTCTTGCTCTGCGCTCGGACCTTGGCTTTGGCCCTAATCGTCGCCTTCTCCTCAAGTACCGTTACTCTTTGCACCAACAGGTTTACACTCTCCTGATTTTCTCTGCTTATCCTGAGTAGTTCCTCCAACATTTTAAATGCGAAGCATTTCTTAGCGAACTTCGGAGACCTTGAGCGTATCTATCTAGCTATCTATCTATCTAGCCGCCTACGACTTTGTGCTCTACTGGCCGTATCGTTAATGGGATTTATACCAAATTTGGTATGGCATAACGTGACTGTATGACGAACATAAAGGACAGGTGGTAATATGCAAATAATGACGTGCATGTCATGAACAACATGATTTACATGCCACGCTCATGGCGCGCTCACGGCCGTTTCGTTAGCTTGCTATACACCAAACTTGGTATTGAGTGACGTGACTGTATGAAGAACCTAAATCACAAGTGGTAATATGGAAATCATGACATGTCATGTGCGACATGACTTGCATGCCACGCTCATGGCGCGCACGCGGGCGTTTCGTTAGCTTGATATACAGCAAATTTGGTATTGTGTGACGTGACTGTATGACGAACATAAATGACAGGTCGTAACATGTAAAACATGATATGCGAATTATGTAAAGCATGATTTGCTCCTTCCTGGCTGCTTCGCATTACATCGATTCCCACAGTGCGTGGGATCTGCCGGCTTTTTCTTTGCCGAGTCTCTCGCTCAGACGCTTACGAGTCGCTTTCCTTTTCAGGTAAGGGCGCCTTACGCTTTGCTTTAGTTAGGCCTACGCGGGGTACCTGTTCGACTACCTCTGGCGTCTGGTTGCTCGCCTCTATTTCACCGGGCTTGGGGCTCGCCTTGGCGGCTTTGAGGCTACGTGCCTCCTCTCTAAGCTCCGTAATTTCCTTAAGCAATGCATCCACGTGCGACCTACCACCATGCTCTGGCGAAGTCGACCGCGTTACCTCCTTTGTTCTCTGCTGCTCCTTCTTCGTCTTCCCTTTGACACGATCCGCCCAGGTAGGCTCCTCCTGGATCCTCATGCTGGACTCGAGGTCAGCCTTACAAACAATACAGTTTGAAGCGGAATCGCGAGTTGGGCAAGTTGGTGGATGTTCATCGTGGAATATTTTACAGCGCAACGGGTTAAGTACGGACAGAGAAGGGACACAGCGCTGAACTCCACAACTAAATTTATTTGGAAAAAAGAAAGAACATATATAGGAAACAATGATTCACCAAAACTGTGTGCATGTGTACATGTGTTAATACGCAACATGATTCAGGTCTTGTCTAACAGGTAGTTATATCCTTCATCTAGAAGAGTGATGGATGGATGGCTTATGCACTTGTTATTTGATCTAATATAAAAGGCTTCGGATATTTCACGCGTGCGCTGATCCAAATGTCTAAATTTGGCAGTGGTTCTCTGCAAGTGGGGCACACAACCGCATGACCTGCAATGAGCTGCCAAATGAGAGGTGACTGCAGCACCTGAAAGCGTCAGCTCATGCTCACGTAAGCGCACGTTTATGCAACGTCCCGTTTGACCCACGTATTCACAGCCGCAAGACAGTGGAATGGCGTAATCATCCCACAGATATGCGCCTTGCGCTACTGGCGTGGTTTACGCCATTCCACTGTCTGGCGGCTGTGAATACGTGGGTCAAACGGGACGTTGCATAAACGTGCGCTTACGTGAGCATGAGCTGACGCTTTCAGGTGCTGCAGTCACCTCTCATTTGGCAGCTCATTGCAGGTCATGTGGTTGTGTGCCCCACTTGCAGAGAACCACTGCCAAATTTAGACATTTGGATCAGCGCACGCGTGAAATATCCGAAGCCTTTTATATTAGATCAAATAACAAGTGCATAAGCCATCCATCCATCACTCTTCTAGATGAAGGATATAACTACCTGTTAGACAAGACCTGAATCATGTTGCGTATTAACACATGTACACATGCACACAGTTTTGGTGAATCATTGTTTCCTATATATGTTCTTTCTTTTTCCAAATAAATTTAGTTGTGAGTTCAGCGCTGTGTCCCTTCTCTGTCCGTACTTAACCCGTTGCGCTGTAAAATATTCCACGATGAACAATACAGTTTGCTCTGCGGCATGGATTAAACGAGCAGCTAGTGAATGAAATAAGGCAAGACTACCACCAAGCACTCGAGCACGGACATGATATAACATTTCAGTGGCTGCCGAGTCATTGTGGAATTGCCGGCAACGACCGCGCCGATGAAGCTGCACGATCGGCTCACGAAAAAGACCAGCAGATGCCCATACCAATCTCTACAACGGACGCGGCGCGACAACTGCAATCGCTTGCTCGTCGCGTCACTTTTCAACAATGGAATACGCAGGGTTTCTCCAACTCGCGCTTATATTCTATCGACCCTAATTTACGACTTCGCTTGCCATCCGGACTCTCCCGTCGAGATGAAACTTTGTTGTGCCGCATGTGGTTGGGTGTGGCATTTACGAATGCATACTCTCATCGCATAGGAATGGCTAATAGTACGGCATGCAACTCATGCGGCTGTGAGGAGACCATCGAACACATTTTGTGCCACTGTCCTTTACCAGACACATCGACGTGTTCTAGGAGCAAAACTCGATCGTCTCGATACAAGACCGCTGTCCGAAAAGAAGATTCTGGGACCTTGGCCCTCGGCTTCGGGCATGCACAAGGCCACGAAAGCCCTACTGAGCTACCTGAAGGCGACCGGACTTCGCGAGCGTCTGTGAATCACCAGCGCGTGTTTACGTCGTGTGTGTTATCACTGACTGCTCATTTCCGTTCCTTTTTTTTTCTTTCTTTCTTCTCTATCTTATCTATTATTCCCCCCTTTCCCCCAACCCCACTTGTAGGGTAGCCAACCGAGCTTAGCTTGGTTAACCTCCCTGCCTTTCTCCTTCGTTCCTCTCTCTCTCTCACGCTGGACACCGAGGGCCCTCTGGATCGAGAGCGGTTCTTTTTTGCGTCGCACTTCCGCGCAGCTGGGGTGCGTGAGCGGCTTCTCTCGGTGCTGCTTTACCGCAGAGCTGGTGTACTCGAGCGGCTCTTGCCACCCGCAGTGCTGAAGTTGGTTGAGTCACGTGACTGTTGAAGCACCTGCAGCTGCTCGGCGCGTTGCCGCCGCTGCCTTCGTCGTCTTCTTACGATGTAGGGAACTTGAAATTTGTCCCTGCACTCCTGGCAGCCGTAGGGTGCGGGCCACCACACAACGTGCACTTCGGATCGCACCGGTGATCATCCGTCGGCGATCGCTTGCCGCAGGTGCGGCACCACTTGCTTCCCGGATTGGGACATACGTCTGCCCGGTGCCCCAGTTCTCCACACTCGTAACAGACTTCCGCGTGACGTCGGTAGAGCGTGCAGCGAAATATGCTTGCGCCGCATGCCACGTAGTTGGGCACCCTCATGCCCTCACACAGCCGTGGTGTTCTTGATCCACCTGGCTTCCAAAGCGCCCGGGTTGCGATGGTTTACAATTCTCGCTCTGAGTTGTGCCTCGCTGACTTCCACGTCGACTCCTCCTATGATTCCTTTGCACGTATTCTCTGGTGGGGCCAGGTACGCCGCCACTCCGAACGTGCCTTCTCCGAGCCTGATTTTCTGCACTCTGGCGCACGCGTCTGCGTTCTTCTCGTGCGGAGTGTAAACCACAAAAATGTTTTGAACTCCACTGGAACACATTGTGTCCTCCTCGATTTCGGCCGGAGCCAGGCAGCCGCCATGGCCAAGGCTTGCTCAAAGCGTATTCTACTGATCTTGTTTACATTCAGGTCATCCCTCGGATGAAAATAATTTTTGAAGTTTCCCATTGGCGGCTATCTTGCCATTTGGTCATACGACAGATCCCTGGTGGAAGTTCCCCATTGTCGTCAATGCGGAAAATTCAAAAATTATTTTCTTCCTTCAAACATAAACTGTAATAATAAAACTAGCCATATAAGAAGAACTGTTCATTTGTTTTCGATTGAGGTGTAAAGCTGATTTTTAATTGGACCACCACGGGGTGCCAATAGCGTCTCGATGTGGAAAAATATGACGATTTTCTGAAATTCGCGATTTTTTCTCGTAATGTTTAGAAACTTGAAGGGTCTGAAAACATTTTTTGCGCAAAATATACCTTCCGTACACAAAGTATTCATGACTCAGATATTCATACAAGGCGCCATCCTGCAATGAAAAAAATGGAAACGTAGAACATTTTGCTTAAATTCTTGGAGGCGTGTATGGCAGAAAACTTGCACTAATATTATTCAGCTTCAAACACCTTACACAAATGCCTTTGCTTAATATGTAAACCAGATTTGGTGCAGAAAGAAGCAACTAAACTCCTAGAAAAAAATTTTGTCACAAACAACACCTAGACGAGATTCAGGGAAATTCGGACGGCACCCACCTGACCAAAATTTTTTTCTCTCCGTAATATTCTAGCAATTCACTGTTTTCAATGCAACGAATTAGCATGATTTTTTTCGAATACATTTGAGATGGTCGCCAGAATGGCTGGGACGTTTGGCGTGGAATGACCCTAATTGCTGTACTAGTTACAGCCAGTAGCTAGGGTTACAAGTCAATATGGAAGCACCCACGCACACGCAACCGCACGCTTCGATCCGAACTGGCACTTGCTACTCGCCCACTGTCCTAGCAACAATAATTAAATGGTGAAATCGGCTATAGCTTCGTGTCATCTCAAGCTAGAGACAAAGTGTCAGTTATGCTTTGTCATCATTATTGAGATCATCTGTGTTTAATTAGCCATGCCTGCTAAGCCTTGTCTCCGAAATATGAGAATGAATCTTAGACACACTGCTAAATACCGACGAATACATTGCTCTCGAAGCTTCAGGGCGCAAATACAGAGCAAGTAAATGCCTAGGTTGCGAACTTACGGGACGCGCAGCTCAGGACGACGAGGAGATTATATCGAGGCGGAAGGAAATTGCATCCACAGGTGCGGCCATGTTGACTTTTCCGGCGCTGCTGTCTACTCGCTCTTACTCGTGTCAGGGGGACGGCCGCAGTGTGGTGGCGCCAACAAGTTTTGACTGAACAAACCAGTTGCAGAAAATTGTCTCTATATGACTATGGCATTCTTTGCTCTCTCCCCCTCTTCCTTTCCCTGCTCCTCACCCTCACTTCTCTTTATCGCTCCTTGATATACGCTGCTATGTTAAAATTTGTTCTGCCTGCCTAACACCATATATGACTATGCTGTGCTTTACCCTCTCCCTTCCTCCCTTCCATCGTACTCATCCTTAAATCACTCCTCCTCATCCTCACTTCTCTTTCCTGCCCCGCTGCTAAACATGGCTATGTTATACTTTGTTTTGCAAGCGCGATGTCAAACCTAAGACGACAGCATACTTCTCTCCTACTCCCTTCTTCCTTACTCTCCTCCTCACCCTCACAACGCTCCTCCTCAGCCTCACTTACTTTTTCTGACCTTTTGGTATACATGGCTATGCTATATATCGGTTACCTGCGGACCGCGGGCCGCATACGGCCCCTGGCCCGACGTCAGAACCACCATCCCTCCCCTCGTCACTTCCTATCTGAAGGCCGACATGGCAGTTGTGACCTTAAATGGTGTTAGATAAGAACAAAGAAATATCGCTTCCAGTTGCCATTGTCCCTCATCTTCACATTTAGCTAGATAACGCCTTCTTTTACTTTCTTTACATAGGTAAAAAAAAAGTGAAGAAGATACTTTCTAGAAATACTAGGTCAGGGAAGGACCTTCATCCAAGGAAAAGAGAAACTTGTGCCCGTCATGCTAGCAGATGTCAACGCTTTTGAGCTGTAACGCCACCTTTCTTAGCAGCAGGCTAGTGAGTCTAATCTTCGTCGCTTCCCTTGCTGCAAATGTTTTGTAGGAAATAGGAGCATACCGGTTCTACAGAAAATCTTTGTCAAATATTACGGCATTTAAAGGGACACTGAAGGGAAAGAATGAAACGGTTTAGAATCATAAATTGTCCTCTGAGAACTCTAATGTCGTTAATTTCAATGTCTTAAATGTTTATTAATACCACCGAAATAAAGACCTGTATTAATCAAGGCCTTTCTTTGGACCTGTCCAAAGAAAGTAAATGAAGACGTTGTCTAGATAAATGCGAAGACCTGGGACAATGGCAACTGGAAGCGATCTTTCTTTCTTCTTATCTAACACCATTTAAGTTCACAACTGCCATGTCGGCCTTCATTACATTTTTAAATTTCGCGGCGAAATCTCCGCACCGGACATCACGGATTTCAAGCTGTATTTGTCGTATTTTGGCGACGTTGGTTCAAAGAAATTTCCTGAAACTTGGGAAATTGCGCCTATAGCTAATTGAAAGGTCAGTGTACTTCATGTTTACCGATTAGCCACTATGTATACAGGAACTATGTTCACGCCCTCCAAACATGCGACGTCACGGCGTTTGGTGCGGGAATTTCAAGGTGGTGTCGCCACCAGCATTTTGCGTTTGAGCGTTTTCTCGCTGAATAAGCGTCGACTCACGGCAAGCGCGGTGATATTAGACTAGCGAAAGAGTAATTCAGTAATAATTGAAAAATCGTTTTCTTCTTTAGTGTCCCTTTAAAGAGGGAGTTCGCAGTTAGGTTCTGCCTTTTTTGAAAAACATTCGAGTAGCATCCCATTCGTTCAAAGTCCTTTTAGGTAGGAATATGCACCAGTTGGAACTTGCCCATAGGGGATGAGCTCGAAGACTCATTTGATGCGAAAGACGCTGCGAAGTTTTACGCTGGCCATACAGACGCAAAGATTTCGAGTTTGAAGAAACTAGAAACAAGCAGGATAACATTGTTCGGCAGTACATACGTGTGCGAACAGACTATCTCGAGAATGAAGTTCAGCAAACGAAGCTAGCCTTCCCAATTAACTCGTGAACTCCTCTACGCATTTCTGCGTCTGTCAGTACAAAACTTCGATGTAATTGCAATTTGGCTAAGAAAGTTCTGCATCAAATGACGCATTTAAAGTTTCTTTTGTTTTCGCTTGTAACCCATGTTTGCAAATTGAACCTCGTGACAGGCGTGCTGAAGAAAAAAAAACAACACAACAGGATTCTATTCCAGTTTTGTACATTACTGTTAATTCGCGGAATTTTTTGTATTCGCCTGCAAAGCAGCCCCCCTCCCCCCTTTCTCTGCCATGCCGCCCATGCCGAGTCGGATTCATGCAACTTGCCCCTCCGCCTGAAAAGGTTGTCGACCCCTGCTATAGATGGCTAAGCTATAGCGGTGTTGGCTGCGTTGCGCCAAGCAACATGAGACGACGACAGCATACGATGGCCCGGGCCCCTCATGTTCTCCGCACTTATATGTTTATTTCCATCTTGGTGCCGCACAGGTCCCCATCCCTTTATAGAGGCGCGCATAGCAATCATCCATCCACACTTCAGACAGCTGAGTCGCCCACGCCTTTGTGCTCTAGTATTAAATCCGAAGCATTTCTTAGCGAACTTCGGCGACTTTGAGCGTATCTATCTATCTATCTATCTATCTATCTATCTATCTATCTATCTATCTATCTATCTATCTATCTATCTATCTATCTATCTATCTATCTATCTATCTATCTATCTATCTATCTATCTATCTATCTATCTATCTATCTATCTATCTATCTATCTATCTATCTATCTATCTATCTATCTATCTATCTATCTATCTATCTATCTATCTATCTATCTATCTATCTATCTATCTATCTATCTATCTATCTATCTATCTATCTATCTATCTATCTATCTATCTATCTATCTATCTATCTATCTATCTATCTATCTATCTATCTATCTATCTATCTATCTATCTATCTAGCCGCCTACGACTTTGTGCTCTCCTGGCAGTATCGTTAATGGGATTTATACCAAATTTGGTGTGGCATAACATGACTGTGTGACGAACATAAATGGCTGGTCGTATCATGAAAATCATGACTAACTTGTCATGAAAAGTATGATTTACATGCCACGCTCATGGCGCGCTCGCGGCCGTTTCGTTAGCTTGATATACACCAAATTTGGTATTGAGTGACGTGACTGTAATGCGAACATAAATGACAAGCGGTAATATGGAAATCATGACTAGTAATGTGTGACACGACTTGCATGCCACGCTCATGGCGCGGTCACGGCCGTTTCGTTAGCTTGATGTACACCAAAGTTGGTATTGAGTGACGTGACTGTATGACGAACATAAATGACAAGTGCTAATATGGAAATCATGACTTGTCATGTGCGACATGACTTGTATGCCACGCTCATGGCGTGCTCGCGGCCATGTCGTTAGCTCAAGATACATCAAAGTTGGTATTGAGTGACATGACTGTATGACGAACATAAGTGGTGGAAAGTTATCTTTTCGTCCACTTTTCTTTCTTCACATTTACATTACAATTACTTCTAATAACGTCCCCTATACTTTCCTTGGCATCATTGTCTGTTAGTTCTCATTAATACTGGGTTTAACAAAGCAAACGAGCCCTTAAGTTCACACTTATTTCCTTCAATCATAACGAGGGTCTCGTTCTGGCAGACTTGATGCCTTCAGGTGGTATGCGAGGGATTATTAGTCAGCTGCCCGCTCGTAATAAGATCACGTACTACGTGACGCCTACAGGCAAAAAAAGAGTGTTCCACACTCGCCGTAATGGTAACAGGCGGCGCTGACTGACGCTCCCACGTTTAAGTACACATATATACCCTATGAAGTGGACGGGGGCATGACCGCCACCGTAGCTCAGTGGTAGAGCATCGGACGCGTTATTCGAAGGTCGCAGGTTCGGATTCCTGCCGGTGGCAAGTCATCTTTTCGTCCACTTTCCTTTCTTCACATTTACATTACAATTACTTCTAATAGCTTCCCCCTATACTTTCCTTGGCATCTTTGTCTGTTAGTTCTCATTAATACTGTGTTTAACAAAGCAAACGAGGCCTTAAGTTTACAATTCTTTCCTTCATTCATAACGGCGGTCTCGTTCTGGCAGACTTGATGCCTTCAGGTGGTATGCGAGGGATTATTAGCCAGCTGCCCGCTCGAAATAAGATCACGTACTACGTGACGCCTACAGGCAAAAAAAGAGTGTTCCACACTCGCCGTAATGGCAACAGGCGGCGCTGACTGACGCTCCCACGTTTAAGTACACATATATACCCTATAAAGTGGACGGGGGGATGACCTCCACCGTAGCTCAGTGGTAGAGCATCGGACGCGTTATTCGAAGGTCGCAGGTTCGGATCCTACCGGTGGCAAGTTATCTTTTTCATCCACTTTTCTTTCTTCACATTTACATTACAATTACTTCTAATAACGTCCCCTATACTTTCCTTGGCATCATTGTCTGTTCTCATTAATAATGTGTTTAACAAAGAAACGAGCCCTTAAGTTCACACTTCTTTCCTAAGTGGCAGGTGGTAACATGAAAATCTTGGTATGCATGTCATCTACAACGCCATTTACAGGCTAGCTTGATAGTATTGCGTGACGTGACTGTATGACGAACATAAATGACATGTCCTAACATGTAAAACATGACATGCTAATTATGTAAAGCATGATTTGCTCCTTCCTGGCTGCTTCGCATTACATCGATTCCCACAGTGCGTGGGATCTGCCGGCTTTTTTTTGTTAACATCGTATATAATATATTTGGCTCAGATGTCATGAGTTGCAGATCGGTCCAGTCTACCGAAGGGCGAATATCAGCATACAAATAAGGCAGCTTCGCACTAGGCGGAGCAGCCTGTTTTTGTAGCCACCAACGGTGACCTATTGCCGTTGAGATCGACCTATAGGAGGCAGCTCCGTCGCGGCGGTAGTGTGGAGTCGAGGGCGCGTATACAAATGCGCACAGCGGCGCTTCGTTGTGAGTTGTTTGAGCCGATTGTCGGGAAATAACGGCGTTGATGGCAGCCTAATGGTGGTATATAAGCTATCCATTCCCAGATTAATGCGCGAAGCCGGCCTAACGTTCCTATTACTTGTGAGATAAGCGCAATCTGCCAGTGAATGGTGTGCTGGCCTTCGGCGACAGTCGAGTGTTTTCGCACTGTGCTTGATGCTTTTTCCTGTTTTATTTGTACGTGTTTAGCTTGTTTTGCCTATACTACAGTAGCATTGTTGTCGCGCGACTGAACCAATTGCTTTCCTGCTTGCAGATATACGCATCCGCATTTTTTTTGTCCTTTCGTAATTCAAACCGGCCTTTGCAGACGCTATTCCATGCTTTGCGGTAGCATAATGATTTCGACATCGCCGACACTTCACGAGATGGGGACGCTAAAATTCTGCATTCACACCTCGATATTTAGTACTTTTGTTTATGACGACGCCAAATGCACCATGTGACTTGCTTGAACGACAAAGCGGCACCCACATTGATAAAATCTTGAGGAATGGACGGTACGATGATCCCATCTAGCTCCGAACCAACATGTGCATGCACTCATTTATCAGAGTGCAGATATGCCTCGGAAGGCGAAAAGCTGATGTATGTCGTGCAGGCTTCCATACAAGCATTTGATACTGGGCTTACACAACGGAACAAGCGACCCTCTGAGGTTTCGCAGACACACAAACACGTTATGGCTAGCAGACGACTCAAGGAACCATCCACATACGGGGTGTCATCCGCTCGCCGTTGGGTGCCGACTCCGTTCGATCTCGAGGCCAATACCCCTGGTGAAGCTCGGCTGTGCTGTGTTTTATCGGAATTTAGTGCACTACGATAAAGCACAGGGCTAGGATCAACATAGAAGCAACCAGATTTAGACTTCAGAACCATCCAGTTTCGCTGTTTCGACCTAAGCACGACTCAATGCATGTGTCGCCATTTTTTTCGGCCTATTATCGTGTTCAAGTTAAGAACTACGACGTAATCAAAAGACAACAAAAACACGTTGATGTCGGCCACTGTCACAGTGAGCATCGAGTAGTAAGGGAAAGCGACAGATGGGGCTTATTTTTAGCACTTTAATGTCACAGTATTTGCCTACACCGTACATATGAAAGTGCGTTTAAAAGAACGCTGTTGCATTTATTTGTGGATAAAAAAGTTATGACGCTGAGAATCCTTCAACAGTGCGCTACTTCAACGAAGACAACGCTAGAGGACATGTTCTCTTTATCTTTCATGTTAGCGCCCCAATTCGGCAATGTTGACACAGAAATAATTCTCTTTATTCAGTTCTTTCACACATCTGCAAAGAGGACCACAAGCGTTATTGTCTTCCTTGGAGCACTGGAAAAGAAAATAACTTTGTTTATATCCGGGGCTTTTCACTACAAAACTAGCAAAGAAGAAAAACAAAAGACCAATTGAAAAAAGATATGCCTTCTCATCCAATATCTGGAATCATCATAATAATTAGCAATGTATCCAAGCTAATGCCCTTTGAATATTGTCGTTGCGTTGTTTCTTCTAATTTTAAGTGGTCTGTAAAATGGCTAAAAATTGCATATCTAAGAGTCCTCTTGCACACGAATGCTAGAAATGCTTTCTAATTACTTTCATATCTCGTAATTTCAATCATTACCAGCAGCAACTCATTGCATGGCTATGATTTCTGGGTGGTTTTAGTTGGTGAAAGTCCGCAGCATATTAAGAAACTACGTTTTAGCATGCAGCTTACACACCGTGAATGAGTGAAATTTCGTTTGTTAAAAATGTAGGCACGTAATTATCATTAGCTCGTCCCGCTGTACTCAGTACCAAACCAGACTGTGCAGCAATTCATCTTTAAATGCGAATCATTTCTTGGCGAACCAAGGACACTTAGAGCGTTTTTATGTCTTGCAACAAAGCTGTACACGAGAAACCAATTTAAAATTCGGCCCTCCTCTGTGCGCCAAAACTCCTAGCGCGTACGTGGCACAGAAATTGGCCAGGACCCAATACTCAACATTGGTACACTTAAAATGAAAAAGAGCAGGTGCGAATGCAGAGTGAGTGCAAAAAGAACAAAATATACCTAATAAAGAATCACCGGACATGTACTCCGTACAGATGGTCAACCAGCGAAGTTAAAAAGGGTCGCTCCGGTGCGTCACCAGGTAGCAACAGTGAAAGTTAGCACTAATTATTGTGAATAGCGCATTACTAAACGCTACGAAATACTCATTGCAATCCTCCGTGATATTGATCATGCGAAGCTCAATATGTGGCATGGGAAATAAACACCCTGATCAATCGTCGCCAAACGTGTGCACACGTATAACCTCCTCAGGAATCACAGGCATTGGTGAACCGTTTAGATTAACTGTACGGAGTGCTTGGGTGGTGATTCGTAGCTCACCAACTACGCCTCCGCGCCCTCGTGGTCGTGTTTTTAGGGGTGTGCGAATATTCGAAAACGTCGAATAACGAATCGAATAGCGTTCTACTCGATTCGGTACTAGAATCAAATAGTACATATTCTTATTACCAAATGTGTTTCGAATAGTTTTCGAACAATCAGTACCAACGGAGAACCCCAGAACAACGAAACTTTGCAAGAGCTAATTGTCATTTGTCTTCTATTGATCCCTGAATTGCCAATGTGCATGCAGCCCAAGCTTTTACAAGACTACAGACGCGATACCGATTACCGAATGAAGGCTTTTTCTTTTTTCGCCTCAAAACTCAGTTTTCACAATGCTGAAGCTAATCGCATTAATCTGTCCTGTCTTCACATCGTAATAAGTGAAGGTGGTGACTACGTCTGAATTTGGCTTCAAGAACGAAAACGGACGCAAGTGTTGTGTTTGCCTAAATTGTTCTGGCAGATACAGTGTCAAACATTGATGTTTACTTGCATTTGGTGCCGAGGACCATGTGATGACAAGTTTATCTATTTCATTGCATCTTTAGCAGTGTTCGTGGCGTTAGGTTCAGAAGTGTTTGTTTTTATGTCTCAGTTTTATTTAAAAGCAGCCGACAAAGTAGCACGTTGATTGCTGTAGTCACGGCGGTACTTCAACCTAGATTTGCAAAAATATCTCGAAGGCCCTGATTGCTGCTGGATATGATCGGGCTTACCTCAGTTTTCATATCTGTGTTTTTTTGAGTTCGTTCAAAGTAACCGTAATGTTCCTTGGTGAAAGTTTATGAATGTTTGTTTCAAATAAAATGTTGTGGAATTGTAGGACTGTCAAAATTAGTTCTCTTACTATTAGAAAATTATTCGAAAAGTTTTCGGTTAGTATTCGCATTCCAGTCGAGGTCTTTACTATTCGATTCGTATTTGATTAGGTTCCAAAATTCACTATTCGCGCACCCCCTACTCTAACTTTGCATGTACCGTAATCGCCATAGGTGGGCATTAGTGGATGACGATACGATTCACTAGTCATGACATGGATAACGTGACGTGCCTGCCGCGCACCTGATGAAATCCCATCAGACAGTCCCATGTAGCATTCGCAACATTGTCCGCTAGGGCAGGACTAGACAAAGCCATTTTTAAAATGAATCGCGAAGAATTTTTAAGCGAACCATAGGAACTTCTACCATTTCTATCTATCTATCTATCTATCTATCTATCTATCTATCTATCTATCTATCTATCTATCTATCTATCTATCTATCTATCTATCTATCTATCTATCTATCTATCTATCTATCTATCTATCTATCTATCTATCTATCTATCTATCTATCTATCTATCTATCTATCTATCTATCTATCTATCTATCTATCTATCTATCTATCTATCTATCTACTAACAAGCCTCGACCTAAGGTGCTTCGCCCTTAAAACAACAGCGCGCCTCCTAGCTCCAGGCGCACGGGCTATGCACTCATATCGTTTTTGCCGCGTTCGGGTGAATACCAAAAAAAAAAAATACAGGCATCTCCACGAAGTGAATCATGACCATGGAGGAAGGAATACTAAGGAGAGGCCCTGACGTTACATTCGTGAAGCCTCCACCTCGCAAACACCCGCATCGCCACCTAGCGAAGGAGCAGCTAACCATTTTGCGATTTCCGTCGCGTCGTTTGCATAGAGTTAATATAACAGACTCTAGAGGGAAAGCTGGGCCGCTAAAGTTATAACCACGCGAGCAGCGACATCTTGGAACGTCGTCACTGTTGCCATTACAGTAATTTATAGAAGCGCTAAATACGGCGTTTAAAAACACTCAAATTCTCGCAATAAAAATAGTAAACAAGCGTGTTCACGTATTATAAACGAACGGAAATTGTTTGATGGTTATATCAACTACTTTTAGAACAGATACAATGACTATTTATGCAATTTACTGCATTTACTGCACGCGGAAACACGCGTTTGCAGGTTTGTTCACTAGATGGCGCCACCGTTCTTGTATCGCGTCAACATTTCAGAGCATTGCGGCATTGCCGCGCAGCGTGCGGTTGATTGCGCCGGCTTGCTTGCGCGTCGGGCGAGTCGTATACAGTGTCTCGTCGTACGTGTTTTTGTTGCCATGGGCCAACAACTCGACTTCATGTGACAGTCTCTTACTGTAATGCAACAGACAGCTATGAAACAGGAAAAAATGCCAGGGGTTATTGCAGCATCCAGTGGCGAGTGTGAGTGAACGTCACCCGAAAGCTGAGTATCGTTCCATCATGGCGGCACCCGAGCGGTTATAGGTTTTAATGCATGGGCCCTATGGGGAGCTTTTCCTCTAGAGTCAGTATATTAACTCTATGGTCGTTTGCAGCGCATGCGCGCACCGAGCGAGTTGGCGAGTGGCGGAGCCAGCGGAGCTTTTGCAGCCTTCCTTTTTTTTCGCCGTGCAAGCGGCGCAGTCGATGTACTCGTGCCGCTACTTCTGTGAGTGTTTTTAGGAAAGCCACGCAATGCCCAGCTGTTGCGTATACCCCGTGCAAATCGCGGGCACTGCGGAAAGTACCGGGTGTCACTTTTGATGTGTACTTACGGTTGCTTCATTGCTGATCACTATTGCATGGTACCAGTGGCGTAAATCCAGAAAAATCAGAAGGGGGGGACACACAGCTTGCTATGGCGGCCATTTTGTTGATATAAATGTTTGTTTTATTTTTATTCACATAAAAATTAAAATCTTACCTTGAAATCCAAAGGAAAAACGAGTATGGGTTCCCAAATCGCGTAATTACATTGTTCTATTGGGTCTTATCAGGGGGGTCCTGACCCCACGAGCCTGAGCACCAGGGGGGTCAGGACCCCCCTGACCCCCCCCATGATTTACGCCACTGCATGGTACTTGCATGTCAAGCTCTCAGATGTGCGCTCTGGTTCTTACGCCGTGTGTCGACTCAGAACACACGTGAACTTCTGTTTGTGGCGTCTGACGCGCCGTGACATGCGCCATAGGCATCGTATCGCCTTTTTTAGGGGCTCTGTCGTTCATACGGAACGGCAATAAACATTTGTTGTCGTTATCGGACTACGTGGTGTATGTATTGCGCGGTGTGAGCACGCTGCAAGGTAATAGTTGTGTGCGCAGTGGAATTACAAACTTTACGTGCACGATCGCGTATACAATACGGCGGTGTCCTCTTTTCGATGTAAAGTTTACTCAAATACTGGGTTGGCGGTGCGCCGAATAGAAAGAAAGGCCTAAAGCCCAGCAGGACGCGTAAGTCACTGCCAGGTGAGTTCGTACACAACGATGCAGGAGCATAATAATTTTGATTACGGCACGTACCGGTACTTTCTGTGCGGTTACACAAGAACGCTCCTAAAAGAATTTCAGCACGCAGCGCTCGTGCCTGCCACGCCCTAACAATCTGGTGAACGTGTGCTTGCAACATTTTACTGCATACAAACCACACAAAACGCGCTAAGTTTACGTCGAGACAACAAATATGCGCAGAAGCGAACCAGCGTGGCGAGCACGCCGCGGGGCGTCTGCTGTTTTGTTTGCCCCATATCGGTTTGTTTGCCTCATAAATCTGACGTCACTTCCGCCACACCTTGCGCAATGCATTGGGATACGACAGGGCCTCTCCTGAGTATCCCTTCCTCCATGATCATGACGGGTGGGCGAGGCTCTGGGTATCGTATGGGTAAGTAACCGTAAGTTGCCTGAGCGTTGTCCTATATAATGTAAAATGAGTGACAAAGTGACATAACTGAGAGTCGACGACAAATCTAGTTCCTGAGGTCCATATTGTCTGCGTTGAAGTCGCCGACTAGTATAAAGGGTTTGTGCTTGTAGGTGTTTCCCATAGCTCTATCAAAATTATGATTGCTATTAGTCTATTGTTATACCTTTATTTGTCATATGCTTTGATTGATGGGTGCTCCAAAGTGGGTGTTTTTGCGGTGTTGTCGCCTTTTATTTTGTTCTCGTGAACCTTTCCTTAATCACGCATCTCCCCGTGACAACGGACACCGCGGACGCAGACGGACAAGCCTCGCCCCTAAGGTGCTTCCCCCTTAAAAAATTATGGCAGCTTCACATTAGTGCTGCCAAGCCTGAAGGAAGAGAGCAACTGGGTCTCTTTCGCTGTTTCTCTTTATTTGGGGCGAAGCTCCTCATGACATCACCTGGGCGGTTCTCGGTTGTCGATGCATCCTGAGTGGCCAGTAGCGTCTCCCTTAGCATACAATAGATGGCGCTGTCCCATAGAGATGCATGCAAACTGCAGTTGGGTGACGATATACTAGATGGCGTCAGTGGTTTTTCGTATACGTTGATGATTAAAGATGATAGATGGCGCTGTTATAATAAGACAATGCGCTGTGACAGTACGTGATATGTATCGCCCTCTCCTCTCCTACGCTTCCCCCCTCTTTCTTCTCTCCTACGGTCCCCCCCCCCCCCCCCCCCATCCTGCCTCGCGGCGCCGACGCAGGCAGCGTCGCGAGGCAGCGTCGCAGCAGCGTCTTGATTGAAAAAACCGACTGCTCGCGCTGCACAACCGTTCACTGACCACCGCGTATATATAGGTACTGGATTTCGACCTCCAAGGTAGTGCCTGTGTGAGATGTCTCCTGTGCGTGATTAAACAATAAAAAAAAATTCACAGCGTACATGTAAAATTAAAGTGAGCTGCAAGTCGCCATGCCTCTCATCGACCCTTTAGTATAAACGCGCCCGATCTCACGTCGTTGATGATGTACTGCGCAGAATTCGCGGAAGATTACCGGTTTACCGACGAACCTCCGAAGCTTCGCCCACTCATCATCATTCACTCCGTGGATATGCTGTGATTTTTTTAGGGGCGAGGCTTGTCCGGTGTCGGTTGTCACGGCTACATTATATCGGCCAACCCTCGCAAACACTCGGGTAACGTACGATATGTGAGACAAAAGAAAGGTTTAACAATAGACTGATATAAATCATAATTGTGACCGAACAATATAGAACACCTACAAGAACAAACCCTTTACTAGTCGGTGACTTCAACGTAGACATCATGGACCTTAGGACCTAGCTTTGTCGTCGACTCTTCATGTCACTTTATGTCACTCAATTTACATTACCTATATGGGGCGACGCTCGGGTAACATACGTGAGAGACAAAAAAAAATGTTTAACCATAGACAATATCAATCAAAATTTTGACGGAACAATATGAAACACCTACAAGCACAAACCCTTTATACTAGTCGGCGACTTCAACGTAAAAATTATGGACCTTAGGACCTAGCTTTGTCGTCGAATCTTCATGTCACTTTATGTCACTCAATTTACATAACGCTCGGGTAACATATGTGATACACAAAAAAAAGGTTTAACAATAGGCTAATATCAATCTTCATTGCGACACAATATAAAGCACCTACAAGCACAACCCCTTTATACTAGTCGGCGACTTCAACGTAGACATATGAACTTAGGATCTAGCTTCGCCCACTAGTCATGATTCACTTGATGGAGATACGTGGATTTTTTTTTCATTTTGAAAGGCAAAAGCCTCACATGCCTCATCAAAGGGGGAAATATGACGGTCGGCGGCGACCGTCCCGCAGCGTCGGGGACGAGTTATGCAAAAAATCATCATCCCCTGATAACGTCATCATATGACGTCATCATGACATCACAGATCCCAAAAATGTGTGTCGTCCTCATGACGTCACAAATTATGGCGTGACGTCCTTTGGCGTAACGCTACACGACGCTGTTGTAGCGCCCTCATTCAGACGGTGAACAGAACCGGAGAGCGCGCCACCTCAACAAAAGAAAATGAAGACAGCGGGTGAATGTGGCACATGAAGTAACGGCACGTGTTTCCTCCTGCCTTATACATCTACTGAGAAGAAGGTGGTTTTCGTCTTCGAGTCACTTTCGGTGAATGCACAGCCATATGTGTGTTTTAGATGCGAAGCATCTTATGCTCGGGGCTCTGTCCGTCCCTCCCCCGTCCCGCGTCCCGCGTCCGGCCACTTTCATGAAGTAGGGAAGCACCCATTAGGTGAACCAGAACACTGTAGTAATATGAAGGCCGTCAACTCCATCACAGTCATGAGAGTCATGGACGAGAGCAGAGAGGCTGCTTAGCAATGGCTAGGCAGGTGGTGTCTGTCGCCCAGGTTGACCCCATTCCTTGAGTCATGGCCAAGAGCACAGAGAGGCTCTTAGCAATGGCTAGGCAGGTGGTGTCTGTCGCCCAGGTTGACCCCATTCCTTGATCTTGCTTGCATGTGTTTGGAGGGGGGCTTAGTCCGTCCCACACCACCACAGCGCATGCACGTCCCCTCCCCCCTCTCTCTCTTACGCTCACCCCCTTTCTGTCCTCTAGGATTCCTCTGCTCTACGGAGCGGCCCCCGCGTCCCACAGCGCATGCGCGTCCCCTCCCCCTATCCTCTGCTACGCTCACCCCCTTTCTCTACTCTAGGAATCATCCACTCAACGTAGCGGCTCCGGCGTCCCACAGCGCATGCGCGTCCTCTCTCCTCTAGGTATCCTCTACTCTACGGAGCGGCTCCGGCGTCCCACAGCGCATGCGCGTCCTCTCCCCCTCTCTCCTCTAGGAATCCTCTACTCTACGGAGCGGCTCCCGCGCCCCACACCCCCACAGTGCATGCACGTCTCCTCTACTACGGTCCCCCCGTTATCTCCTCTAGGAATCCTCTACAGAGCGGCGTGCATGACATGTGGTGTGACAGCTGCATAACAACAAGCAGCTCGGTACTCGCAGCTCGCCGCCGCAGGACAAAGAAGGACGCTCGAAAAGGACGCATAGGTATACACATGAATCCTCCTTGAAAAGGACAAGCGTGAACAACTCTCGCAGTTACGTGTTTGTATTTGAGCAACGCGCTGCGAGTGTCCACGATGCAGAAGCCGACGCTGTTGTTGTTGTTGTTGCCTCTGACATGGCTCATACCCACTCAGGGAGATTGGCCAATGATTGATTATATGATACTGTTGGACTTTTCGACACTGTTTTAAACTTTTTCTTTTAAAATGCGGCACTTGAAATGACCCCTCTGCGTCTCCTGCCACGCGGTGGCGTCTGACGCCAAGTGTGCCCGGTGTTCTTTTTTTCTTTCTACATCATGAGTGGTACAGAAGGGAGTCACTTTTTTCGTGCATGTCTCAAGGGCAGTTTTCAATTTGAAAGAAACTGTAAAAGCGTTGCGTGATAGAAAACACGCTCTAGCTATTCCGAGATATGCGTACCGCGAGTGGCAAATGGTGCATATGAATAGCTCGCGGTTATATTGCTGGCACAAGCATGGCGTGTGGCTGTGGTGGCTAGCGCAGCAGGCTGCGGAGCGAAGGATCGCTGGTTCGAGTCCCCGGTGAGGTGGTTTGGAATGCTTTTCCACTGGTTTATTTTTCTTTATGCCTTTTTATACATACACATACATATCCGGGACATGACGGCGACGACAGACGGCGACGGCGAAAATCAGCCGAGAGTGTCCATATAATTGGTATCGCAATAACATCCACGCATACCTACGAGCGGCATGCTGACGATGGGGCAAATCAGTGTGCATCGGATCATGAATCGTCGTCTTCTATATTGTTCTGGTTAACAGCCATTTATTTCGTTCTTGTTAACCTTTTGTTTTGTCGTATGCTTTGATTGATGGGTGGTTAAATGTCGATGTTTTTACGGTGTTGTGGCCTTCTATTTTGTTTGTTCTGTTTAACAGCTTTTTGATAACCTTTTTGTTGTTCAGAGATAGAGAGAGAGAGAGAGAGAAAGGCAAAGGAAAGGCAGGGAGGTTAACCAGGTTGTACCTGGTTTGCTACCCTGCACGGGGGGAAGGGGGAAGGGGAGAAAAAGAAGAGAAAGAAAAAAGGGAAGAGAGAACAAGTCATACGCGCGCACACATATCAGCGTTCACAGCGCACACACAGGCTGTCACAACCGAGAAATATTTTAGTTCGGTTCCTCTGCGGTTGTCTAAAACTGGAATGGAACTTGAGATGTTAAAAAAAGGCTTGCAAGGACTGGCTCCAAGGAATCCAGGACTTGCAGTGCGCATTGAGCTGATGGAGTTGTCATCCTGTTGAGAAGAGTGCGCATCGTGGTCATGAGAGACCTCAACACAGTGAGGACTTGTAGATTTTCGTCGCGGAAATCTTCTGAGGGCGATGATTGCGGGGCATTCTTCACCGGCTCTTTATGAGTGCTCAGTGGTGGTAGTGAGGGCCACGCGACATCCGCCGCCGCGTTCAAAGCCTCTGCATCTTTTTCGGCTCTCCGACTGTGATGCGTTGGGCGGTGGTCGTGGCGGCAGTGGTGGTGGCTGTCGCTTAGGATAAGTCTGTCGGTCTGTCGGAGTAGGAGATCGCGGTGTCCGTACAGATTGAGCAGCAGCAGCCCTAGACCTTCGCCGCCGACGCGAGCGCCGTTGTCTATTTCTTACAATGTCAACAGCCTCTTTGTGCGTTGAGCCGTCCCGTACCATCTGTTTCAAGACACTCCATTCTTTCTTAACAAATGGACAGTCTCTTGATGACGCTTCGTGCAATCCTTGGCAGTTGGTACATTTCGGTTTGTTCACATGCACCTGCGCAAAATTTGCTGTAGACGCCGGACGGCGGTTTATGGACATTGTACAATCTTAAGGTGCTTCGCCCCTAAAAGTATTCCCTACAGACAGTTAACCAGCAAAGGTGAAACGCGTGGCCGCGGAGTTTATCCCGAGCTGAGATGTAAGGCAGCGTCAGTGGTTAGAGCTTTAGAGCGCGGTTTTTAGGGTACGTACTCACTAGCGGCAAAAACGCGGGCGACACCCTTCCGCGTTGAGCAGCATCGCGGTCGGCGTAACCGATCGAGCGAACGAGGTCGAACAAGAGCGAACGCGGAGCCTCTCGTTATCACGAGCTACTGGCCTCTTACCTCGGTTTCTTCCTCCATCACGCGCGCTGGCGCCTTGGTCGAAGCTCGTGCGCATGCAGGGCGGGCAGAAAAACTGCGGCTGACTGAGCATGTCGTAATGTTCGCGACGCCTGCAGTCACAGAGTGGTGTTCGTAGCACTCTAGCTCTGGCAGTTTCTTAGGCAATATGTAACGAATGTTGTATTCGTACAACTGCGGGTAGCCAAAACTTCAAACACAGTTGGCGTTACCCCAACATGAAACGTGCATTCGTTCATTTATAGCGGAGCGCTTAGGTGCCCGTTCCTGTGCTGAGCGGCGTCGGCGTCCTCGTGACCGGCAGAGCGAATAAGGACGAAAGAGAGCGAACGCAGAGAAGAAAAGACGCCGATAGCGAGAAGAGCCGAAGAGCGCGATCAAGAGAGGATGAAAGTGGCGAGACGACAGGTTCCGTGGTGGCCACCCGCGGCGCCACAGTAGTGGGCGCCGTCGTGCAGTTGCCGGGGAAATCATCACTAAGGTATGTATGTGGTGAGTTCGTCCACCGATACTATATATGGAAACAAAGCGCTGCATGAATGGAGGCCTGTCTGCGGCGGCGCTTGTGGAACGCTCCCAGGCTCTGCTTTCCGCGGTCTCCCGGTTAGCACGGCAGTCGCGCTACGCTCCGTCTGCGGCGGTTGAATTGAAATGGGCTGCACAAAATTGTCCATGCCAGTCACGCTACTAGGCGTGGTATGCAGCTGTACATATGTACGGTCGCGCTAAATATGAGTTGCAACACGCTGTCCGTACTCAAAATGGCGCCAACACTGCAAATCGGCACCTACACAGAAAAAAATTGGTAAGCTAAACTCTCTGAGTTAGCGGTACTTTCTGAACCAATTTAACGTTTGTCGGGGTCATTGTTCAAGCTTTGGATCACTTTACCCCCCAACCAGCGTGTTGCAACTCATACTGAGCGTGACTGTACATATCTCTCTCAAATTGTTCGCCTCAACTTATCGCAAAAACAAAAGACCTAGACAGCTGCTCTTAGAAGCCGCATTAGGCAGTATCGTAACTGTCGATGCTTTTTTTCGGATTATCAGTCATCACACTTGAGATATGCGTGCATCAAACTTTGCGTTCAGTTACGTTAGCCTAAAACATATTTGACACGTTTAGTTGGGCGTACGCAACAAGCCTACGCAGCACTATACATCGCGTACGTTGCAAGCGAAGCGCTCAACAGCACTTTCAGTTGACCGTATCGACCATACCGGGATGCGTTTCGTTCAACTGGACGTGTCATGTGAAATGAAACAGGTTTCGAGTGCTTCTTAGCGCTATCCTGTGGTAGCGGCCGTTATCACGGCCACTGGCATCCAAGTCAAGCTGAATCGTTGGATCCACGCTTTTACGTTCTGTGCCATCTTGCAATCTGCCTGCTCTTTCATTCGACGTAGCTCGCGCTACATCTCGTTACGTTTGCGTCCACCGGATTTTTTAGACACTTTTTAGTTTAGCGTACGTAACGAGCCTACGTACGCAGCATGGCTACGGGAGAGTAGTGCGCATGCGCAGTACGTAACGTATCTATTTCGCGGATGCGTGCGTACGCCCGAAGAAAAAATCCGGCGCACGCAAACGTAACGAGACGTAGCGCTAGCTACGTGACACTATCGCGAGATCTCGAATGAAAGAGCAGCCAGATTGCAAGATGGCACAGAACGTAAAAACGCGCATCCGATGATTCAGCTTGACTCGGATGCCAGTGGCCGTTATAATGGCACCGCAGGATGGCGCTAAGAAGCACTCGAAAGCTGTTTCATTTCACTTATGATACGTCTAGTTGGACCAAACGCATCCCGGTACGGTCGATACGGTAAACTAAAAGTGTTGCTGAGCGCTTCGCTTGCAGCGTACGCATAGTATCGTGCTGCGTACGTAGGCTTGTTGCGTACGCCCAACTAAAAGTGTCTTTTTTCAGGCGTAAGCACGTATCCATGGAATAGATAAGTTACGTACTGCGCATGCGCACTTCTCTCCCGTAGCCATACTGCACACGTAGACTCGTTACGTACGCCCCACTAAATGTGTCTATTAAGAGCATCTAAATGATTTCGTGGTTAGTTATTCGTGCTGCGGTAGGTATCACCTGTAGCTTTACATACTGACAAAACCTGAAAAAAAAGCTAGTGCAAGCGCAGAGACCCCTCGAAGCAGCGTATGATTTTTCATTGCATGCAGTTTGTGCGTGCTTACAGACCACCAGCATTTAACAGAAGAGCTGGCATAGCTTGGCAAAACTGCGGGTGGCGTTGGCACTATCTCGGGCGCGTATGCGCCACATATGAGGTTCACTGCGCAATCCAAAGTAAATCACAGCAAGTGTCACTAACCTTCCGTTGGCACCAGGAATTGCCACCTTCGAAAATTCTTGCAGAAGGTTTGACAGCCTCCTTATATATATATATATATATATATATATATATATATATATATATATATATATATATAGTTGAAGGAGTGGTTGCCTTTGGTTGCCGTATAAGTATAAGTATGAGAGGTGGCACTTCAAGAAAACTGCATTTATTACGTCGACGTTTCGGTCAGAGCCTGACCTTTATCAAGACAAAAGGTCAGGCTCTGACCGAAACGTCGACGTAATAAATGCAGTTTTCTTGAAGTGCCACCTCTCATACTTATATATATATATATATATATATATATATATATATATATATATATATATATATATATATATATATATATATATATAGTGAAGAAATGAAGGAGCACACTTACGAAAATGAATGTTCTTTACTGGTTAACGTTTCGGCCGTGGCATGGCCTTCGGCAGAATGGCATCTCATTCTGACGAAACGTTAACCAGTAAAGAATATTCAATTTGCGTAAGTGTGCTACTTCATTTCTTGACTATATGCGCACCGGGCCCACAGAACTTTCTTTTGAATTATATATATATATATATATATATATATATATATATATATATATATATATATATATATATATATATAGAGAGAGAGAGAGAGAGAGAGAGAGAGAGCGGCAGGCATGGTGGCGAAGTGGCCATAACGTTGTAAACAGTGAAGTAAATGCTTTGTGAGAACAGTAACAACGGAAGTGTTTATTTCGACAGTTTCGGCCAGAGTCTAGCCTTCATCAGGAATAGGGGTACATGTTTGTGCTCACATTTATACAGTCTTGCAGGGAATGAAAAGAGAGAGAAAGAAAGGGAGAAACACGAGACGGAGAAATTTCCAGGGTCATTGCGCATTGCAAGTGGGGTTGGCAACGCTTATTTCTTTGGAAGCGTTGCGTTTGGTGAGTGAACGGGCGGCGGTACCTTTAATGTAGACGAGTAGTACAAGTGGACGGCGGCGGGGTGAAGGGCTGGAGTGTGGCGGCAGCGCGCATCCAACGACATACTCTCTTGCCAAGTGGTCGTCTCGCCCCCCTCCTTTTTCACCGACAATCACCATTCAGGTGTCGGCGGCCTGGACTGGACGACTGTGGTGGTGCAATCGGTTGGCGTCTTTCGCCTATCCTTCCCTACCTTCGTGTATTGTTCCTCAACTGGACGGCGTCCCGCGGCTCCGGTGGGGCGACGAGGTCAAAAAAAAAAAAAAAAGGCAGATCCCAAGTAGACCTGTGCGCCGGACCCAATATTGCCGGCGGCGGCGCGTCAACGGCGTGGGGTTCATCGGATCGGCGGCGGCGCGGCGCGGGGGGGGGGGGGGGTAGATTCAACAGGTGGTGGGGATAGAAGCAGTCAGTGCGACAGCAACATGTCGTAATGTTATAACGAACTAAGGCTATCAGCTATAACTCTTTTTAATCCGATCTCGCGAAACTGCAAATCACTGGTGTATGGGAATACGGCCGCTCCCGGGAGAGGAGCGGTTCTCATACAGTTTGTCGTATCAGCAGTCACAACACGAAGTGGCGAGATGATAGCGCGTAGAAGGGTACACGAGACGCGTTTGCTGATGCCTGCCGAGATAGCGCGCGCTCCAGCACTCGCAACCGCGTCCAAGTTCACAGGTGCAAATATCTAACCACGTAGCCCCCCCCCCCCTACTCCGACGTCCCTTCAGACGGACAGGGCTTCCTTTCTTGTTGAGGAGCGACCGACGGCAGGCCTCGCACGCGGTGTGATGTAATGGCATGCGCCCCACGTGCGATGGAGATGGGCAGCTTGTTTCATCTACTCGCGAGCTTTTACTAGCGGGTACAGCATACGATGCGCGTACAAAAGTTATCGATTTGGGCTTTGTACGGAACATGACGGCGAGAATGAAAACCTGCACAGAGTGTCCATATAATTGTTATCGCAATAAAAAAATAGACAATAACCGTGGAAGCGGGTTGGCCTATTTTTTGGAGAGCTAGATTGTCTTCGCTGTAAAGAGTTCGTCCGTTGGGAGAATCAAATAATCCGGTGCCTCTTCCATTCGTTCCATTCCATATCTCCTCCACACTTATTTCTTTATAAAGCACTTGTACAATTGGAGCACTAAGCGTTGAGCCCATCAGAATTTCGAGCTTGTCGACTGCACTCTGTTATTTCGCCTTGCGCAATCGGAAAGTCACAAAACAGTGTGAAATAAGTTCATAGTTGACGGTAATCATGTGAGGTGGGGCAGAACGGGTGAGCGAATGCATGGCAAGCAGGGTAGGAGACAATTCACAACTGATATTTCTCATATATCGACCAATCGAGAATATGTGCCCTAATCATGTAACGTGAATTACCGCTCTCGCGTCACGAGGAGCGCAAAAAAAAAAAAAACGAAAAAAAAAAGAGAAACGCCAAGAGAGAATAACGCGCTCGATTTTGTATTTTCAGAGGCTGCTTTGGGGCCCTTAAAAAGAAAGGGCGTGCAAACAAGGAGAAGAGAGTTGTCAAGACACCGCGAACGCCGCTAACTGAAAAATAGTACAGCGGCGGAAAAGCAGGTAGAAAAAAAAAGAATTAACGCAGCTTCGCACTAGTGGTACCAATACTGAAGGAAGTGCGGAGTTGGACAGCCTTTGTTTCTCTTCGGTTTTCTCTTTAGTTCCTCTTATCAATCTTTCTTTTTCTCTGTTTCCTTTTTTTTCTGTTCTTTTTTTTCTCAGTTTTTACTGATTTCATCCTCTCTCTTCATTTATTCCTTTCTCTTTCTGGCTCTTCTTTTTCTTCCTTTTTTTTTCCTTTCTTTCTCTCTCTATTTCTTGCTCGCTTCCTTTTTTTCTTCCTTTTTTTCCTTTCTTTCTCTCTCTATTTCTTGCTCGCTTCCTTTTTTTTTCTATTTTTATACCTCGTTTTGCCTGCGTTACGCCAAGCGACGACAGCATACGACAACCCGGGCCCTTAAACTGCTCCGCACATAATATCATCATCAAGGCGCTCGAAGAACGAGAGGAAGCAGACAGCATACGATGACAGCATGCGATGACTGCATACGACAGCCCGGGCCCTTAAATTGCTGCGCACTTAAGATACTTATCTGCGCAATCGCTTGCAAGAGGCGATACCTCTCAGTCAGTTGCGCGTGATGGTCAACGTGAGAGGTAAGTGGTCACTCTCTTGACTTCCCCGTTGTGTTTTCACGTCGTGTCTTTTCAACATGAATACCTACAAACTAGTTCAGCTATCGGTATTCTAAGTGTTTCATTGCCTTTACTTCTCTATTTATTTATCGACTTACTCGAGTAAAAAAAGCAAGGGAAAAAGTGCATTAAACCGTCGATATATATTACTTAAGTATTTGATTTATCTATGTACAATGTAGTAGGCCCGAGACTCCACGAATATCTTATCCAGCGAGTTGGGTCGTCTTTAATGCTGTAGGACGCCGCAGCGTTGAGGTCAGGCAATACTCTTGAGACTTCTGGAGGAAAGAAATATATACGGCAACTTCCAGGGAGCTATTCTCGATGTGTCCATCTGAAGAAGATGTCCACAGTCCTTTTCGGCAGAGCGCATTCAGTTACTCGAAAAAAGCGGTTGGCCGTGATGTTTGCTCTTGACCACGTCGATGCGTCCACCGCGGTGGCGTAGCGGTTAGGGTGCTCGACTGCTGATCCGAAGGTCGCGGGTTCGATCCCGGCCGCGGCGGTCGCATTTCGATGGAGGAGAAATGGTAGAGGCGCGTGTACTGTGCGATGTCAGTGCGCGTTAAAGAATACCAGATGGTCAAAATTTCCGGGAGCCCTCCACTACGGCGTCCCTCAATTATACCGCGGTTTTGGGACGTTGAACCCCAGATATATATATATATATATATATATATATATATATATATATATATATATATATATATATATATATATATATACCACGTCAATGCACCGAACCCGCCAGCACATTGCCAGCGTAAGAAGAAAGGGGACGAAATTTACATGAACAGGAACTTGTCAAGTCTGAACTTGCTTATGAATGTGTCCCAGATGTTTGAAAACCATGCAGGGAATGCGTACCGACCTTCGTAGGTGCGTTAGACGGGCGGCAGCATTTAACCTAATTCGATGGCTTAGGCAATCAGGAAGGAAGGAATACAAAAGGGAGAAGGCAGGGAGGTTAACCAGATAGCAGTCCGGTTGGCTACCCTACACTGGGGGAAAAGGGAAAGGGGAGTAGAAAGATGAGAGAGACAGAGAGAAAGAAGCACAAGAAGAAAAAAAAGAGAAAATGATCAACAAATACGCTGACACTTCTGTCAGAATTTATGCACAGCCTCCGAGATGTACGCCCAAAATCTGATGTCTGGTGCGTTCGTTGCGTTGAAGCGCATTCCGTCCCTCTCATTAGAGTCGAGAGTTGTGAAAGCTTTGTGACATCAAAATTGACGTTCCGGAAGAGGATCCGGAAACAGGGAGCGCGCTGGTCACCGCACTCCAACCAATCAACTGCGGCCGAAATGGACAGTCCACTAGGGGGGACACATCGAGAATAGCTCCCCAGCCATAAAAATTGAAACAGGAGCATGCTGGAAACTTTGACCAGAGCTTAGAGCACGAGTGGGTAGTGGCGTCGGAGGAGGTTGCTCTGTGGACATGAGGCGCGCGCTCTCGTGAATTTTCTTTTACTTACTCATGAGCTCCCCAAGAAAAAGGAAAACAAAGGAAAACATGATGGTAATTGCGACATGAGCACGAAAGTGGTAGTGGCTTCAGAGGAGGTTGACTTATAGATATGCTAGGCGTGCTCTCGACTATTTTTTTCCCCTTATGGTTGAAGCGCATTCCGTTCCTCTACTTTGAGTCAAGAGTTGTGAAAACTTCGTGACGTCATAATGACGTTGAAGAGTAAGAATCGGGAAGAGAGGGCGCGCTGCTGGCCGAGCTTCCTCCAGTCAGCGGCGGCTGAACTGGAGAGTACATTACACCGACACATCGAGAAAAGCTTGCCCAGTGAAGTGATGTGCGTATTTTATGCCCCGATTCCCTGTTCGGGTTAAAATGAAAGAATACGGGCGGCGCGCCGAAATTATTGCTCGGCGGCGGCGGCGGCGTGGTAACTCTGGAAACGTCGGCGGCGGCGCGATCGGCGTGAGCAAAAACAGGCAGCGGCGGCGGCGCGGCGCGGCGCGGCGGCGCACAGCTCTAATCCCAAGTACCATGGGAATCGATGTTATGCGAAGCATGCGGAGGCAAGGTGACTGGGTTGTAATTTTTTCATTGAGCGAAACGTTACGAAATGACGTTAAAGATATGTACAAATGTTGTATGCACAGACATATGTTCAACAGTCGCATATGTTTCATATAACCAGTTCTTTACAGTTGCGTAACGATGCCAACAGAAACATGGGTATTGCCAACACCAGAAGCGGTAAGCTGATATGTAGCGCTTGTGCTTGCGAGGATGGTAGCCCAATATAATGCTACGTAGACCAACTTTAGTGGATGGCGCTTAACTACACTTTACGTTAACCCCACATGACGCCTGCCTGATAGGAGTACAAATGTAATGTTTATAGAATTAGATAGCCTGCACTGTAACCCCAATTCACGTTTCACCAACATTACTCCTGGTGGTGGTAAACAACTTTATTAAAAGCGCCGGCAAATTCGTGGCCTGGGCCTAGGCCACCCTCGAGGAGGACCGGAGACCCTGTCTCCTCGCCGCCTCACGGGCTTGCTGGATGGCCCACACTTGATCTTGGAGGTTGGAGCTGCGCAGCGCGGCCGTCCACCGCGCCGCACCTTCATCTGGGGAGACTGCATTTTTTTCGCATAGAATCGCACATTCCCAGAGAATGTGCCTGAGCGATGCGTGAGTCCAGCCGCATGATTTGCAGGTATCATCTGGATAAATGTCTGGGTATATTCTCCTGAGATGAACGGGGTTGGGGAAGGTCTGGGTTTGCAATTGCCTTCAATCTACCGCTTCGGATCTGTCGAGTTTCGGGCTTGGCGGTGGATAAATACGCCTGGATTTTTGATAAAATTTTGTTATATCGCAGTACCGGGTCATTCTATCCCTCTCTGTGCAGCCCTCCGCTGGATGTCCATCCTCTGGAGAGGATCTCTCTACGCGGGCGCGGAACGTGAGACCTCGCGCTACGCGATGGACCTCCCCATTGAGGTTGGGTACGGGGGTGTGGGGGGGACGTGTGAGCTGGGAACCATATAACATGTCGTTCTTCCGTCTCTTCGGAGGTTATATAGTTCGCGTTGGCGTTGAGGATAGCCGCGGCCTCTGGCGAAATTCTGCCTTGTGCATAATTTCTGACCGCCGTCTGCGAGTCACTTAGAATATATCGGCAAGTGGGGCAAACGTAAGCTAGGGCTATCGCCACTTCTTCCGCTACCTCAGGGTTTCTGCCGCGTACACTACACGAGCTGACCAATTGTTTGTCAGTATTGAGGACTGCCACTGCGAAGGCACGTCGATCCGCGTATTCTGCCGCGTCTACGAACAGCGCTTCCTTGTCCCTACCGAAGGCTTGTAGTAAAGACCTGGCTCTACTCTCTCTTCGACCCTGATTTAGTTCGGGATGCATGTTCTTGGGTATGTTAGCCACCTGGAGCTTCTCTCTGATCGGGCTGCGGAGGGATGTCTTGTCGCCGTGCTGCTTGTGATAGGCTATCCCGAGTTTGTCCAAGATGCTCCTGCCCGTTCGTGTCCTGGTTAGTCTCTCGAGTTGCGAGATTTGTTGTGCCTCTATTAGCTCTTCAAGCGTATTGTGCATGCCCAACTGTAGTAGAAGTTCCGTGTTTGTGCCATCTGGAAGGCCTAGCGCCATCTTGTGTGTTCGCCTAATTAGGGTGTTGAGCTTGGTCTTTTCAGCAGCGTACCAATTGTGGTAGACGGCCACGTAGGTAATATGACTAATCACGAAGGAATGTATCAGTCTGACGACACTGGCCTCCTTCATACCCCGATGTCTGTTGGTGATTCTTCTGATGAGCCTCATCGTGTTCGTGACCTTAGTCTCCAGATTCCTGATCGTTGCTCCGTTGGCACCGTTCGATTCTATTATAAGTCCGAGCACCCTAATCTGCTTGACCCTAGGTATTTCTTGTCCTTCTTTGGTGCGTACGCAAATTTCGTCGTACTCTGCTTGCCGGATGGAACACTTGGGGGGGTCTTCCCTTTAGCGTCGGGCGGTATAGAAGTTCGGATTTTTCTGGCGAGCAGACGAGACCGGTTCCTACGAGGTATTGTTCCACTGCGTCAACCGCGGTCTGTAGCCGCTGTTCGATTTCTCCGTCACTTCCCTCGCATACCCAAATCGTAATGTCGTCTGCGTATATGGCGTGATTGTGATGAGTGAAGTGCGCGTTTGGGAAAGTGCGCGAATGTGATGGTGACCAATGAAAGAAGAGAAGGACGACGGCAAGAACTGCGGGTGTGTAGAATAGAGGAGAATTGACGAAGAAGATGTGGCAATAGTGCACGCGAGGAAATAGAAGCCCAGCCCAGCCAATCATCATCCTCCACGGGAATTCGGAAGCGAAAGGCCACGGTGTCAGGAGGGTCCAGGGGGAGACGTGGTCGAGACGTGGCGGAGCGAAGGTGTCCAGGGCGCGGGAGTGGCGGTCGGCGGAGATCCCGTGCAACGGCCGCTGCGGGCTCCCACCTGGGCGCGAACCCAACCTTCGTCCGAGCGTCTGGCGTTGGCCGGACCCACGTTTCTCATCGCCTGGCGTTGGCCAGGCAACGCCAGCGTCTCCTCTGTCAACCACAGTCTTCGGCTGGCGAACGCCGACAGGGCGTCCGGCCGTTGACCCCGCCTCGCCGGGAGCGTCCATCTCCAACCTCGCCGACGGTTGAGCGTCGCTACCACCTCTTCTGTCTTCGACGCCTGCGCGTGCTCCTCACCGATGATGCCCATGCCCTTCGTAACGAACGGTGACATTTTTCAATGACTTGCGCGTTAGTCCATGTCGTTTAGTAGCTACGAGTTGTTACGTGACTTAGGTTGTGTATACTGAGGGTTTGTTTGTTGTATTTGTTATCTTTTCAACTTTAAATATATTTAGTTTTGTGTGTGTATCTCAACAAACGGTCTCGTTCGTTCTGGATGACACTTTACGTCATCTGTTTATTTACTTACGAACCGACACGAGAGCTCAATGATTAAATAGCCTCGTTACAGTGATGTACTCCCTCTATGGCATTTAGGCGTTCGGGGAGGCCGATCATAACGAGATTGAAGAGCATCGGCGAGATGACGGAGCCTTGTGGGGTGCCGACGCTGCCAATGCTCCTGTCTTCGGATGCGAGTTTGCCCAGTGTTAAGAAGACACTCCTGTTTGTGAGAAAATCCTTAACATAGTTGTACGCTCGGTTGCCTAGATTTAGTGCGGCTATCTTGCGTAGTATGGCTGCGTGAGCTGTGGTGTCGAAAGCTTTCTTGAGGTCTAATCCTAGGATGGCCCTGGTACCTCTTGTCTTGTTGTCGAGTATCTGGTGTTTGATTTGCAACATTGCATCCTGCGTGGAAAGATGAGCTCGAAACCCGAGCATGCTGTCCGGGTACGCGTCGATGTCATCCAAATGTGCGTTGATACGATTGAGGAAGGCGTGTTCCATCAACTTTCCGATGCATGACGTAAGAGATATGGGGCGAAGGTTGGCAAGATTTGCAGGTTTGCCTGCATAGGTTATTTTTCCAAACCAGTTCCGAGACCTGGTGTGGCTCTGTGGTAGAATACTTGATTGCCACGCAGATTGCTTGGGTTCGATTCCTGCTGGGACCCTGATATTTATTATTTGCATTCGTCAGGTCAACGCTGCTGACGTCAGTTTTTTCTTAACGCTTTCGCATTTATATTACTAATGTCTGATCTCGCCGTTCCTGGGTAGATATGAATTGTCAAATACCTGTGGCGCATACCCGCTTACCGCGGCCCGTGGTATACGGGTATGTGCCACACCTGTCTGCAGGAAAGGGTTTGACGACGTATGCGACATGATTCTCACGTTATTCATCTCATGACCAGCCAGACATATTCGTCAATACCCCCTACCCTCCCATACAAATTTTGGTCTACACCAAGTGAAGGAGGCGATCACGAGAGCACCCAGACGTAGGCGGCTAGATAGATAGATAGATAGATAGATACGTAGATAGAAACGCAAAAGTGCTTACAGTACGCAAAGAAATGCTTCGCATTTAAAAATCTGGCATATCCACGAAGTCAATCATGACGAGTGGGTGAAGCACTGGGGATCGTTCTTACCGTAAATCACCCGTGACATTGCCCACTCGCGCATTTGAATGTTGCCGTTTTGCCTTTCGCGGGCGAGAGCGCATTCATGATCATTTTCATCCATGGCAGAAAGAGAATGTGTGGTCTGGAACCCGCTTATTCATCATCGTCATCAGCGTCATCACCATCGTTATGACGTATAGTGATTACATTCCATGGGCTGTGCCGTGATGGCAGAAAGAGAATGTGTGGTCTGGAACGCGCTTATTCTTCATCGTAATCAGCGTCATCGTCATGGCGTATAATGGTTACCTTGCAAGTGCTGTGCCGTGATGGCAGCGTCATCATCATCGCACTAGCCTGGCTACAACGCGCTACACCGGGAGAGTGATGGACAAGCCTCGACCTTAAGGGAGCTTCGCCCCGAAAAGGTTTTTTTTAGAGGAGTACTGACACGATTTTGGAAGATCGCAAAAGGGACATATTTGGTTTCCTTGGTATGCAGTGTCAACGCTCTCCACACAGCGGAGCCAGGCAGCACGTATAAAATATTTTATTTTGATTTTAAAGTTTTCATCGCTGAGCATCTGCACGCCAGCCCCACTGCAATGGACATTATCCCGGCGAGTCAAGACAGTTCCTGAATTTACGAGCTCTGCGTCCTGCGTGCAGCCTGAATCGCAGAAATCGCTCTCAGGGTCACTGGACGACAATTCGATCATCATTGTTCACGTTCACCACGAGCAGATGACAGATTTGCCATTATTACGTCGCCAGTTGCTGTCTTCCCGTGATGTCACACTGCTCTGAAACGTCAATGAGAAGCCGTCCCCTCGATACCGAAACCGAAATTGCTGTCTTATGGTAGCGGTATTTAAAAAATATATCCAATGTATTCCCAAGCACTACGACACTCTTCATAGGTTTCTCGACACCAGCAGTTTTATTTAAAACAACAATCCTAAAAATTTCAAGATTCATGTCAGTACTCCTTTAAGGACTTGAGACATTAACACCTCATCACTACGGGCATAGGCGTGCGCAGGGTTCCCCTTCAGGGGGGGGGGGGGGCGAAGGTTCGTCGCAGCGCCCCATCTCCCTATCATGTCAATGTATGGGGCTGACTTTGCACCTCCCCCTCTCGCCCCCCCCCTCTCTCTGTTATATCAATGTATGGAGCTGGCTTTGCGCCCCCCTCTCCCCCCCCGCCCTGCCCCCCCCCCGTGTGTGCACACCTATGGCTATGGGATCGTCTCGCCTCGATGGGGACACGACGCATTGCCGCAAGGAGAAGCAAAAGGGCGTTTAATGTAAAGACTAGTTTGTTCTGGGATTCCGCGCTCGAGGGCTCTTGGTTCTGTAAGCGGTGGCTATTAGTGATGTCAACTTTAACACTATTGATCGGTTAGCAAGATAGAGATGGAAATAGACGGCAGTTGTACTTAGAGAGAGTAGCCACACTAAAAGATATTTCCAATGGTTTCATCAATAATTTTTATTACTGAAATCACCAATTATTTGTATTATTATTATTATTATTATTATTATTATTATTATTTTATAATGCTTTAATTGCTGCAAGTGTACCCGGGTTTTCATTTATGTCTTTTTCGGGGGGTGTTAAATAGGTGTATGAGGTATGATTCGCGCTGTTGACATTCCCGGTCTGATATTAATCCTGTTTCTAAGAGTGTTACTGATAACTTGTCGAATGAATGCCCGGGAAGCTTAATATGTTTCGACAGAGGTAGATAAGGGGTTGATTTTGCGTGGGCTCTGTGATTATTAAAACGAATCCTGAATGGTGTTTCTGTTTGCCCGATGTATTGCATGCTGCATACGCTGCATTCGAGTAGATATACCACATTAGAGGAATCGCATGTGATTTTCTCGTATGTTAATTGAAAACTTGGATGGTGTGCTGGTCACTTTGCTTGTCTCTCGCATCGCTTTACATGCAAAACATCGCGGCTTTAGACAAGGTCGACATGACTTATTAGGAGTTGATGTATTGATTAGCGAGTTTACAAGTAGTCTCTTTGAGGTTGTGCAATCGTCGGTAAACGACGCCAGGAGCGGGCGGAAATGCGCGTTTCAAACGTTCACTTTGTTCCAGCATGTTGTAATGTCGTTTAAGGATTCTGTTTACATTGGGAAGTTCGCGCTGTAAGTTAAACACAGGTTTGTCTGTTGCAGGCTGTGTTGCGGTGACCGCTTCATAGGATGGTCATCACGCTTCAC
>JALIZH010022651.1:0-21252 GCA_030522465.1 Rhipicephalus appendiculatus
AGCCTTGTCCGTCCGCGGTGTCCGTCCACGGGGAGATTCGTGGATGTGAGACACAAAAAAAAGGTTTAACAATAGACTAATATTAATTATAATTGTGACAGAACAATATAAAACACCTAGAAGTACAAACCCTTTACACTAGTCGGGGACTTCAACGTTCACATTATGGACCTTAGGACCTAGCTTTGTCGTCGACTCTCACTGCCCGCTATCATGGTATAAAGAAAACCGTTGCTATAGTCGAAACATATGTGTGTATGTGAATACAAAAAAGGTTTACAATAGACGAACAACAGTCATAATTGTGGCGGAACAATATAAAACACCTACAAGCACAAACCCTTTATATTAGTCGACGACTTCAACGTAGACATTATGGCACTTTATGTGCCTTTACGTCACTCAATTTGCTTTGTATGGGGCAACGCTTTATATGGGGCAAATAGCAGATAAGAAGGTGAGTTAGGAACACTCGCCGATAAAAAGTCTGCCGAGAATCAGAAACAAAAGAAGGTCATCATAGACAGGGGGAGAAGGCATTCGCCACCCCTGCCCCCCTAGCTGCCCCGACCGCAGGCTTTAGCATCCTCCATGACCGGATGCGTTTCGCTGTAGACATGTGACTATGCTTCAACGATGAACATCCAAATTTTTTCCACAATGACGCATTTATTCGGTGTGCGACAGTTGGTGCGGTTTCCAGCACTAATCCTTCTACGCACGCACGCACGCACGCACGCGCGCACGCACACACACACACGCACACACAAACACACACACACACGCACACACACACACACACTTCCATGGGGAAATGGGAAAGTTGCACTATTGGCTCACTTGTCATGTGCGCAGTTTTTGTGCTGCCCAGGCTATTTTCACGAGTACGGCAGCTAATATCGTTACAAGGTAAAACACCGCCATCGTGTCTAGCACTCTTTTACACTGTACCACTTGGCGTAGTTACCGTTATTGCTCCTTCTGGTCTCCGAAATACACCACATGCGCCTGAGCATGGCTAGAATTTTTTTTCGGAGGGGGGGGCGGGGGGGGGTGAGTCACCCTGTATGTATGTTCCTGCGTGTATGTGTGGGTATGCGCGGGTGTTTATATAAACGCATGGAAAACTGTAAGATTTCATGGAAGGATAGATGGCCTATTGACGACATAAGTCCCCCTCGCCAGAAATTTGCAGCGACAACGGTCGTAGTCAGCGAATATCGTAACAGAAGGCGAGCAGACGGGCAAGTCCGACCACGTCTCGAGCACTACACTGCATGTCGCACTAATATTGCTAATATGCCAAACGCCATCGTCTCACCTAGAAACTATGTTTTGCAAAGAATAGGACTTGCATCGCCATCTTTCGGCGAAGAATAGAATGTTAATGGGTGTGCTAGAGGCGGGACTTTCGAAAACTCCTTTCGTTTTTGTTCCGCGAATATCACGAAGTGGTTTCTCTCGATCACATGAGAGAGGTGCGCGTGAAAGCACATCAGCAGCAACGACAGATAATTTGCATCGTGCGCCGAAACGCAGTTGTCCTACACGAGCGCACGAGGGGGGAGGGGGAGACGCGCTGTTTTCCTAATTATCTCAAGGGGAGCCAAGTAGGCCGCTTACGTTTACTTAGTCTGACCTGTCCCATTTTTGTTTAATCTGCAGGGTTACGGCCATACATGTTTTCGACCATAGTGGCGGGGCCAAGGTCTCCTGATGTCGCGTTCAAAGAACTGTTCACTTCCCATGGTTACCGCCGGAACGCCGAGGAACAGGGGCAGGCCGTCTTGAGCAGCTTGGCATAGCTCGATTTTATTTTTTATTTTTTTTCATCCAAGTCTATATTCATTGCGACTCGACAAATGAGGGGGAGGGCGCTGCGGTCAATGTATCCCCTCCCCATCCGCCCTTATTGGAAGGAACCCACGCATAGTCATAAACGCATAGTCATCATTAGACGAACCTACGCTGTATAGTCATGAAATGTAAGAGCGGTGTTCAGCAGCCAAGCTTCGTGCACATAAATGTTCAACTTTTACATTGTGTATATAGGCCAGCGCCCAGTTCTCTATGAGGGGGGATTGGGGGGGGGGGGGGGAGTTTACTCGTTGCGCCCCCTGCTCTCATTCGACGAGTCCCCCCTCCCCCTCCAAAAACAAAGGGTAGCTATGCAAGCAAACATTAAAGTGAACCAAGGATGTGCAGCTCTCAACGTAATACCTTTGGTCCAACTGCTGTCGGGAGGTGAAGGTAAGAAGTAAACCGTTGTTGGAACGAAATATCAAAGTTCCTCGGCCACCCTCATTGTCAGATTTTGTGTAGCGATTGGTGTAGTTCTAAGTCATGCGTTAATTGCAGCTCCACTACTCTGAAACCTGAGGAAGTGCGCAGCACGGGCACCAAGAGATTCTCGTTCGCAGAGTTACCACTGCTCTGTTTAGCGAACCGTGGACGACGTCAGTGGCAAGCATTTAGGGGTTTCCCGGCACGAGTAGAATCTTGCTCGGGAGATTCGCAAACTCGGAGTGCGACATGCGCGCTACCTTTTGCTCTGCTTTATCGACTACCTACCTGCTTGTTACGACAGTTGAGATACGTGTCGTCTCAAGCGAGTTCCGTCAATTTGTTTTCCCATTTCGGATGTAGCGACGAACGCGCCGGAGAAGCGCCAGTGGGGGGCAGCAATCGCGCGCTTAACTACGCGGTGGCGCCCCCTCCTGCGCGGCGACGGGTGTCAGCCGCATGTTTACTAAGCGTTTCCGGTTAACATCCCTGCCTTTCCGCATCCCATCTCTCTCTCTCTGTTTCCAGCGATATTAAGTTAATTTTTGCGATTACTTCTTGGTTATTTCTGTTGAGTATATAATTTTAGACCCTGGTCATTCAATTTAACCCAGTTTCGAGCATTGCTAGCCTTGTTTTAGGCCTCTATTGCCCCCCTTGATTTTGAGCGTGATCACGTCACATTAGACGGACCGACATGAAGCCGAACCCCTCGGGTGCTACGCACTTGAAACCTGCATGGCGATGCATAACCCTGCAAATCAAACAGTGATGGGGTAGGCCCGAATGAGTAAAGATATGGGGCTGCCTTGGCGCACCCCTCAGATGCTTAGAGCGGGGGGAGGGGAAGGTAGAATGACCAGACAAGAAGCACCGCGCGAATTTCGGCGACTTGCGACATTTGTTCAGTCACAAGTGTTCACCTTTTGTTCTAAATAGAAATGCCGCTAAAGTAAATCTTTTATTTATTCCCGAATTGTAAGTCAACGTGGTGAGTTGTTACAGTGCTTCGGCTGCTGATTAAAGGTCGCGAGTTCGATCCTGGCCGCGGCGGTCGCATTTCAACATTTCAACGGACCGAAATGCTAGAGGCCTGGTGTACCGTGCGCTCTCAGCGCACGTTAAAGAACACCAGATGATCAAGATTTACGGAGTCTTCCATTACGAGGTGCCTCATTATCATGTCGTGGTTTTAAGGCGAAAGCCTTAGGTGCCTCACCAAACGCTATAACTGACCGGCGTCCGGCGTAGGCGTCGCCCTAGGCGGCGTCGTGATGCAAAACAATAATCATCACGCGATTACATCATCACGACGTCACACCCAAATTTTGTGTGGTCATCACATGACATCATTGCTCGACGAAAGGTGCGCCGATCCCGGAGGCAGTACAAAACAAGGTGAGGTGCAGAATGCTTAAATGCATCCGATCCTGGAGACAATGCAGAACAATCGAGGGATGAAGGCAAGTGTCGGAATTTTTTTTAAAGTGATAATCACTAGAGATTATTAGCCTACAATATAAAACACATCTTTTTACACACATGTGAGCATTTTAAAGCAAGTCCTATCTTTTGTTAAGTTTTCATAATTAAAAATGTCATTAAAAGCGCGCCTTACGCCAACACTCCTAACTCAAGTTTCGCTCATTAGAAAATATTTATTTTTTGTAGGGACATGAAAAAAGCTTTGGCCTGTGCAATGAACCAAAACAAATGAGATCTAATGACTACTAAACGCATAGTGACTAAATAACCTGAAAAGTATGCATTACCACTAGGGGCACCTGCTTGTAAGAGGCAGCCATATTAAATCTTGTGGCACGATTTTGTCTATTGAGGTTCATTTCACGCCTACTAGCGTGATAAGGAAGTGTGCCAAGTTTTAATGAAAAATGTTTATTATCAAAAAAGTTAGGACTGTTCGCGTACGGAAAAATACCAGAAATATAAGTTCTTAGAAAATCACCAAAAGAGATTTCAAACAGGTGCAGCGCTTACACAAGGTGATCACGAGCGCTACAATTCTCAATATATGTTGCCAGTTTCATCGTGGACCTTAATATTGTGTACCTTTGCTCGAGCGGCAACTCTTTTTTTTTTCTCTAGCTTGTATTGCAGCATCAGTGTCATGACGGGACGCTTTCGCGCTGCGGCTGAGGAAGGAAGACGAAGTGATTCTTTGTGGTGAGCCACAGCAGAAGCATCAGACGGATGCCCCCATCAATAATGGAGCGGGGCCTTCCCATTCACAAACGACTGAGCAAGAATGCATCTCTGATTCAGATTCAACGGGAAATCGGGACATAGACATGGATTCTCGCATTCTCAAACGCACTAGATCACCTACTAGCAAATTTTATAATTCTTCTAATCCGAAAACAAAAAAGTGTGTGAAGGAAACTGGGACTAGGTCCGACTTCTTGAAAGAAAGTATTTTAGATCAAGCAGTTTCCGCTGCTTGCCTATCATCACCATAGGCTGTCTTAGAGTTGTTCAGTGGAACTGCCGTTCAATCCTCTCTGCAACTACAGATTTAATATACATCATTTCTCAGCAATCTCCTGACGTTGTACTGTTACAAGAAACTTGGTTGTCAGCTGATCAAAACCTTTATTTAAAAAATTATCAGTGTTTTCGACTGGACAGAAATTCACGTGGTGGAGGGTTAATCGTTTTCATTTCATCCAAATTTTGCCATAGAGCGAAAATAGCTTACAAAGCAATATCACCTGATTACGAAGTTTTGGTATTGGAATTAAACTTTCCTGGCTGTGCGCCAATGTCAATAGTTAATAACTATTTTCCATCTGGGATACGAGATGAAAAGTGTTCTAGATACTACTCTGAGTTTCTGCAAAAAGAATATACTGTTTGTGGGAGACTTTAACTCTCATCATGTGTCGTGGGGTTTCCGCACAGACTCATCGGGAAAACGATTATGGGACTGGACGAACACGAACAACTTTATCTGTTTAAATTCCAAAGTTGCCACATTTGTTCGATGTCAATCGAGGTCTGTCTTAGATTTAACTTTTGCTAGCGCAAATGGTTCAGTATCGTCTTGGACTGTGCTTGACACCGCTACAAGTAGTGATCACCGGCCGCTTGCATTTGAGGTTAAAGTTCCATTAGTGACGTTAGATTACCAGGTGCAAAGTTTTATAGACTACTCTAAATTTAAAAATAATTTACAGTCAACTTTGTCTTCCTTCACCGGTATGGAAAGAAATATTAAAGCCATGAGTCTTTGCTCAGTTGTAAAACGTACCATCACAAAGTCACAGTTCACTGTATCTTCAACAAAAGGGCATTCTATGTGTGCCTGGTGGAATTCGGATTGTTCAAGAGATTACAGATGCCGAAAAGCTGCATGGAAAAAGCTCCTTATAAACCAGAGTCCTACTAATTGGCGCAATTATTTGTATGCTAAAGCTATGTTTAAAAGGACGGTATCATTAGCAAAAGATGATTATGAAGAAAAGCGTTATAACTTTCTTTAGAAGAGCGGCAATAAAAAAGCTCTATTTAGATTTCTGCGTAATCGTAAGGCTATTGCAGCACCCGTAAACATTGACTCAGTTATTCTTTCCCCAAAAGAATTAGAAGATATATTAGCTGAAATTGCATCAGGCTTGGAAAAGAGATTCACATCGCAGCTGCAACTAAAGTTCGTAAAACCTTCATATGTGGATGATTTTATTGAAGTAAATATGGAAGAACTTGCGCACGTCGTTGGTCTTCTACCCAACAGAGCTTCAGGTCCAGACGGCATTACTTCAGGAATGTTAAAAATATTATTCGACATTTCTCCTGGAGATCTTCTAAACCTCGTCAACCACTCACTTAGAAATAGTTGGGTTCCGCCTGATTGGAGACTCGCAAAAATAGTTCCCCTTATTAAAAAACAAGGAGCGGGAATGCAGGTAGACAACATCAGACCAATCGCTCTAACATCACATGTAATTAAATTAATAGAAAGAATACTATACATAAGAATTATGAAGTTTGTAACAGATAATGCAATACTGAGCTCGTGCCAGATTGGATTTAGACCGGGTTGCTCGATATGGTGTGCACATGTCGATTTAGAGGCTCGTATTAAGCTTGCTCGGCATAGACGGCAATATGCGGCTTTAGTAACCCTTGATTTAGCCAAGGCGTATGATAGTGTTGAGCACGTTATTCTCATCAGTGCCCTAAAAGACCTAAATTTCCCGCGTTATATAACAAATTGGCTGTACGAATTTTTAAAAGATAGAAAGTTTTATTGCTCCCAACGAGGTGTTTCTACGTCTAAGTACAGGCAAACGAGAGGAGTTCCCCAAGGCTCTGTTCTCTCGCCGGTGTTATTCAACATTTTGTTAAGTTCAATACCACTGTGTGATACGGTACAAGTATATGTATATGCAGATGACATTGCATTTTTCGCGTCTCACTGTGATATACACTTACTTCATTCAACTTTACAGTCATATTTAGCAACATTAGAAACCTGGTTTGATAATATTCGTATGAAATTAAACGTTACCAAAAGTTCCATAATAGTTTTTCCTTTGGATGTGCCAGTTAATATTTCTCTTCAATACCATCAAGACAGAATTCCCCAAGTTCACTGTATTAAATATCTGGGTGTACTATACGATGAAAAATTGACCTGGCGTAAACACATTGAACATGTTAAAATTAAGGCTACGCGAGCTGTTGGGATGATAAGTAAACTTGGCCGGCTCCGTTCCGGGCTACGCAGAGATACGTTGATTATGATTTACCGCATGTACGTTCGCCCGATTCTTGAATTTGGCTGTGTACTGTTCTCTGGTGGGCCAGCATACAAGATTAACCCCTTGATTCTTTTAGAGAGAGAAGCTCTTCGCAGTTGTCTAGGTGTGCCAAAATTTACAGCTAACAACGTTTTGTATCAAGAAGCTCGGATACCCACTCTCGCTTGCAGATTCCGTCTTTTAACAGTTAAAACTTATTTAAAATTTTATGATTCCCCTCTTAGGCGGCAGCAGTCCGTATTTTTTGCTGAATCCAAGGCTTTTTTCAATGAGCATTGGTCCAGAGTATATAAACCTCAAGTGTTGTTTGTTCAAAATCTACTAGATGCCTTAAATGTTAATATAACCGATATCATTCCGACAGATAAAACCACGGGCAGTGTGCAAATAGAACTTGATGACATCTTTCCAACGAATGCCAAACATTTGCCCTCTAAGTATTTGATTGGCTTATTAGATGAGCACCTCTCACAGTTAGGAATTAATACTGTAATTGCAACCGATGCATCTATGAGTGATAAGAAAACAGGTGTGGGTATTTTTTCTCAATCATTATCCTGGTCATATTCATTACACCTCCCAGATTATACACCCATATTTGAAGCGGAGTTAACGGCAATTATTCTAGCTATTCGAAAACTTCCAGCAACTTATTCGACAGCTGTTATAGTGACTGATTCGTTATCCGTGTGTTCATCCCTCTCTTCGTCGTCCGAATCAGCAGTACTAAATACGTTCAAAGCATTAATCCCTGCATACATGCGACTAGTGCGATTGATATGGGTGCCAGGGCATCGCGGTATATATCTAAATGAGATGGCTGACTCACTCGCGCGAATATCCCTTGATGGTCCAATTTTGCCAGTTATACCTCCTACAGCTTACGTTACAGCAGCGAGATTCAGGAAATTTTCTCTTCTTGAAGATTCATTAAAAGTTACAACACCGAACCCAGAATTTTCGCACTTGCGTGTCACGTGGGATAATAAATGGTGTCCCACGCGTAAACTGGAAGTCTCCATCACTAAATTACGATGCCGTATTCCACCGCTTAATTTCTATTTACACAGGTCTGGTCTGGTACCATCCCCTCTGTGTTCTAGCTGTAACGAACCTGAAAATATCGACCATTTCTTTTTAAGCTGTCGCCGTTTTAAAATTCAAAGAAAAAAAATGCTTTGAAATTTTATTCAGAAAATTAGGAATGCCACTAAGTACTCCAAATATTCTTTCCTTTGGGGCTGCTTCATTGGAATACAGCAACAGGAACGTCTGCGGGGCACTCTGCGAATTCCTGAGTGACACAAAGAGATTACCTTGCTAAATCACTGCTCAGCTTTCTTCCCGAACCAAACCAAATTGAGGATTTCATTATTAATCAGCATTAAATTAACCTACTCAAGAATGATGTATTGGGGATAACTTTGAAATATATATATATATATATATATATATATATATATATATATATATATATATATATATATATATATATATATATATATATATATATATATATATATATATATATATATTCTATCAATCTCTGTCGTTATTAAAATTTGTTTTGTTTCTCGAGAAATTACCATATTCAAATTAAAAAAAAAAAGAATTATTTTCCTTTCCTCTGCCTAGCCCAATTTTTTTTTCTTCACTTAGTTTAACCGCCGGCTTCTTGGCCAATCCCCCGTAGTGGGTAAGAGCCAGCATAGACGACCAAGCAAGCAAGCAAGCAAGCAAGGTTAACAAGAACAAGAACAAGAACACAGCTTGCTCGTCTCTGTGCTTTTCTGGACTTTTCGCTGCAGTTGTGGGGTCTATCGCCCCGTACATTGCGGTGATGGAAGTACAACCTCACGAGGTGACGTCCGATTCCGGCTCGACCGCGGCCACTGCCTCGAGGAAGCGAGGAAATACATCCAGCGAGAGCGATGACACCGAGCTGTACTCCGCATCGGGCGACGAGTCCTCGGAAGATGGTTTTCAACCCGTCCTGTACCGAAAGACCAAACGACGGATCATCAACGCATCGCCGGTGTCAAGTACGGCCACCGTGAAAACGGTGTCCCAGAGATGGCCTCATTCCATCCTGTTCGTGCCGCAGAACGCTACTGACAGTCTACGTTTTCTGAACAGGCAAGCGCTCTCCGTGTATCTTGAGAACACTGTGCCGAACGAGGTCAAAGAGGTACGGCTGAACGCGAGAAGAAACATCGTGGCTGTCGATGTGCTGCACCCGAGTGCGCTGAGAACGCTGCAGCAAGTTACACAACTGGGAAACATCGCAGTCAGGTCCATCATACCAGCCGATGGAGCTACCACAGCAGGAGTCATTTACGATATTGACACTGAAATCCCTAGCGCAGACCTTCCAGTGCTTATAAAACCAGCGAGTCAAGACAACGTCATTGTGAACGTCGGCCGCCTTGGTAACACACGTTGTGTGAGAGTAACTTTCAAAGGTGACTGCCTCCCCACCTACGTGAAGGTTGGCCATTTTCGTCACCAAGTTCGACCGTTTATTCCTAAACCTGTACAATGTTTCAACTGCCAGAAGATCGGCCATGTGAAGGGTGTTTGCAGGAACTCCGCAGTGTGCCCCCGTTGCGCGGAACCGCACTCGGAAGACAACTGTAGCGCAACCACACTGAAGTGCCCTAACTGTCAAGGTGCCCACAGCGCTTCTTCCAAAGACTGTCCGCGCATAAAGAAAGAATTTTCTATTCTTAAGCAAATGGTACGAGACAGCTCAACCCACAAGGAAGCCGCTGAGAAAGTCCGGCGAAGACGACGTCGCCGTCGAAGGTCTTCACGACGGACAACCTCAACTTCAAGAAGTAAGTCGACTCTTCCGGTAACACCGCCTGCTGCAGTTTCTACCACGGCAAATGCAGACGTGGAAAAAGAGAAAAGGGGCAGATCACTCTCTACCCAAGAATGGCCGCCTCTTACGCGCGCACGACGTGTAGAACAGCCACAGCAGAAGCCGCCTTCATCAGGGCAAGCTGCTGCAATAGAGGACTTACGGAACACAGATCAGCAAGTGATAGCTCTTCTGCGCCCCGTAATTAACGCCATTCGCGCGTTGTTAAGCAACATGCACACACCATCAGCCAGAAGTGCACTCCAAGTACTGGACGCTCTGAGCCCAGTACTGGCAGCTCTTGAGTAGATAATGGCTCACCAGCCACTGTCTTTCAGGGAAGAGGTCCGAAAGGCAGCGATTCTTCAATGGAATGCCCGGGGACTGAGATCATGCATCGCCGATTTCCGCCGGTTCGTGTACACCAATATGTTCCCTATCATTGTCATCTGCGAGCCGAGTTTGCCGAACGCAATCAGACTCTCTGGTTATGAATCATTCATGTCCTCCACAACTGCTGACAACAGCAAAGTTCTGATGTTTATTCGCCGCGACCTCACCTACATTCAGCAACCGGTGTCACCTCATGACGACAATCAATACATATGTTTAACAGTGAAGAAGAGAATTACCATCACGGTTGTTGGCGCCTACCTATCTCCGTCAAGCCAATTTGACCATAAAAGACTACAAGGTATCCTGTCATCATCTCCTCACCCGCGCGTTATAATCGGCGACTTCAATGCTCATCATACCCTCTGGGGAAGCTCGAAGACCAATGCCAAAGGCAGAAAGTTAGTGTCCTTCGCCTCCGACAATGAACTTTTCTTGCTAAATGACGGCAGTCCAACGTTTCTGCGTGGTTCAAAGTATAGCAGCTGTCTTGACTTGGCCTTTGTCTCACGAGGCCTCGTCAGGCGTGCTGAGTGGTTCCCGGACATAGAAACACATGGGAGTGACCACATTCCCACATATGTGAAAATTGAAGGATTGTCCCCTTCTAAGGTACGCGACAGCGTTCAAAGAGTGGACTGGACGAAATTTCAGTCTCGCATAGAAGAGCAATGTCAAGCAAATAGACCCCTTGACTTAGAGGAGATAATCAAGAGCACGATACACGATGCTACATGTACTCTCGCATGCTCTTCCAAAGTAACGGAATTTGACATCGAGTTAGAACGACTTCGAGCAATCCGACGGCGTGCTGAACGAAGATACCGACGCACGGAAGCAATGGAAGACTTACGGATCACTCGACGTCTACAGAAGAAGATTCAGCGCCGAATAGATAAACTCGAATCACAACGTTGTACTGCTTTCTGTGAGTCGCTTGACCCTCGTAAACCTCTATCGCAATTGTGGAGGACGGTACGAGGACTACGCACAAAACCCACTCAGCGGTACCCATTCAAGGCTCTCGCCCTTTCACAACAGAGACCAGATATTGACGTGGCAGAAGACTTTTGTGCCAGATTATCTGGGCAACTCACAGTACCAAACAGCATCTTACCCTCGAGCAGCTGTCCACAACCACTGGATTGCCGCATGGATTTGCCTTTTTCCATCCATGAACTCAAAGCAGCACTAGCTTTGTATGGACGCGCATCGGCACCAGGGCCCGACAGAATTTCCTATAGAGCCCTGTGTCACCTGGGTGAACGCGCGAGGATCTTTCTCCTGGAGTTGTACAACAAATCTTGGCAAGATGGCACGCTCCCGATAAGCTCGAAGACTAGTCGCCTGGTTCCACTACTGAAGCCAGGCAAGTCACCGTTGAAGCTCTCATCCTACCGCCCGATCGCATTGGCCAGTTGTGTAGGCAAAGTTATGGAGAGGATGATCCTGGGACGCCTGGAGTGGTACTTGGAGTGCAACAACACCTACCCAGATGCCATGGCAGGATTTCGACGTGGTCGATCATCGATTGATAACGTCGTCGACCTGGTCACCTACGTACAACACGAGAAAAGCCGTAAGCGTCTCTGCGCGTCTTTGTTCCTAGACGTCAAAGGGGCGTACGACAACGTTACGCATGAAGCAATCCTCACCGCTCTCGAAGAGGTAGGAGTAGGTGGTCGGATGTATCGGTGGATACGGAGTTATCTGTCAATGCGATCCTTCTTTGTGAGCACCGAAGACGGTCAAACCTCTCCACATTACAGCTACCGTGGCGTCCCCCAGGGTGGCGTACTGAGCCCTGTGCTCTTCAATCTTATGCTGATTGCCCTCATTGAGCATCTGCCAAGCACAGTTAGGCTCTCAATGTACACGGATGACATCTGTGTTTGGACGTCCGCCGTAACACGCCTGCAGTTGCGAGCGAGAATTCAAAAAGCTGCCGCTCAAACTGCACGTTACCTCCGTAATCGAGGCTTGGAAATTTCGTCCGAGAAATGCGCCGTCGTGGCTTTTACGCGCAAACCTATGAATAATTACGACGTAATCATCAATGGTCAAACCGTACCGTACGTTCGATCGCACAAGTTTTTGGGCGTCACAATTGACAGGGATCTATCATGGAGCCCCCACGTCTCGTACATCAAAAAACGCCTGATCGGCATCTGTCATCTACTGAAGTTCTTCGCAGGGAAGACTTGGGGAATGTCACCCAGTGATATGCTACAGCTGTACAGGGTACTTTTTCTCGGCTTCCTGCGGTACAGCTTGCCTACATTGACCAACGCAAGCAGAACAAGCTTACGAACGTTACAAAGTGTTCAGGCCCAGGCACTGCGGATTTGCCTAGGCTTGCCTCGTAGTGCATCGACGGTGGCTTCTATAGCAATCGCCGGTGACCACCTCATCACGACACACATTGAAATTGAAGCACTCAGGACACATATCAGGTATCTCGCTCGGACACCCCGCCACCACCTAGCATCTTTACCAGCAGACAGACCACGAGCGTCTTTTTGCCAAACGGTGACCACGTATCGCGAGTCTTTACCAACATCCTTCACGCCCGCCGCGAGACCTTCGACTCCTCCGTGGTGCTTGACTCAGCCTAACATCAGGCTAACAATACCTGGCATCCGGAAAAAAGCAGATATGTCGTCACCTGCTCTTAAGCAGCTCGCTCTGCTCCTGTTATACGAGATGTACCAAGGCTGTATACACGTATATACCGACGGCTCCGTTTTGCAGAACAGCTCAACGGCATCTGTTGTGATACCAATAAAAGCCACAACAATCAAAGTCAAGACCTCCCACCTTACGACATCGACGGCAGCGGAGCTCACGGTGCTTCGTGCCGCATTACAATTCATTAGGAATGAACGGGCACAAAAATGGACTATTTTCAGTGTTTCCAAGGCGGCACTGCAATCCCTTCTGGCACCTTTACACCACGGCCCGCACGAACAACTGGTGTTTGAAATTGCAGAAGAGACACACCATCTAACTGAGAAAGGACATGACCTTGCCTTTCAATGGCTTCCAAGTCATTGTGGTATTATCGGCAATGAACGGGCCGATCGAGCTGCCCGTTCTGCCCATGTTGAAAACAATCGGATATCAATTCCACTCTCCAGAACTGACGCTGCACGGAAGCTCCGCATGCTTGCTCGCCGACGCACCACATCACAGTGGAACGAGCCACACTTCAAGCACGCACGATTATATACACTAGACCCAACGATGAGTCTTCAAGTTCCTCCAGGACTTCGCCGAGGTGACGCTACCATACTGTGCAGGTTATGGTTGGGTGTCGCATTTACCAAAGCGTACGCGTTCCGCATAGGAATGGCCGACACCGCAGCCTGTGACCATTGCGGCAGTGACGAAACTATACAGCATATTCTGTGCGGATGCCCGCAATACCGTTTGCAGAGACAGTCGTTGTGCAAGGCACTCGATCAACTGGATGACCAGACTCTTTCGGAAGTCAGAATCCTGTGCCACAGACAGGACTCAACGTCGCATAAGAAGGCTGTGAAGGCGCTTCTGCGATTTCTGCGTTCAACCGGTCTCTCCAAACGACTCTAATCAGAACCTCCTACATGTGTGTGCATATGTGGGCATCCTTTTTTTTTCTTTTTTTTTTAATTTTTTTCTCTCTCTCCATCCTCTTTCCGACCCCCCCCTTTCCCCCCCCTGTACAGGGTAGCAAACCGGTTCTTCTACCAGGTTAACCTCCCTGTCTTTTCCTTTATATATTTCTCTCTCTCTCTCTCTTCGCGCTGCGGTGCTGATTATTTGTGTGGCAAGCTTTTGCAGTGTATAGGCCTGGATCGATCCGAATTTGCTTAAAAATATCAATTGTGCTTCTGTTGCGATTACTGAAATGACACACAGCGTCAAAAAAAAAGTAAATTTGATGGTTTACAGGATCACGTACGTGTCCTTGAGTGTGAACAACACATGTACCACGTTACGTGTTTACCTGGTGAGAAGTTTATGACTTTTATGAAGAAAATGATGTGTTGACGACGCTTTTAGAGCATTATTACATGTTCGCACTTGATATGATTGCTAAGTAACCTAAGTAACCAACAAAATACTACATATCAAGTTAATCTTATGATTCACACAAAACTGGCGCTTTTAGTTTCGGTTTCGTAGGTGATGGGTGGTCTCACATTTTTGCTTGTATCTTTCGAAAAAAAATCTGCGTAGACAGAAAGCTTGTGCAGCAAAATGATGGGAAATAAATTGCGCATTTAACATTACCAAAAACCAAAAAATAACATTTTGAAAAAAAAAATCGCTTTTTCCACTTGGCCTCATACCTTTTTAAGCTTCGCCATTAACAGGTGAACGCGATGACGATATCCGCACATACGCACGCATGCACCAACTATCGCGTCCCCAATCACTCGTCTGGCTATGCTTCTCAGTGGAGGCCTAATCTGGGCTGCAAGGGAAGCCAAAGTGCAAACGCCCTCCGGCTCCTGTCTTTATTTGCACCTACTTCGAATTTCAACTGACGGCCAACGCTGCTTTTTCGTTCACAACCAGACACGCCGCCGCCGAAGCAGCCGCCACTAGAACTTCTGGGAAACGAGCTCTTTAACGCTATCGCATTAAAATCGCGTTAGTTGCAGAAAGTTTTAGAAAGGAGCGCAGGAGTTTCAATACATCGACTTACAAGAAAAAAAATTACACCATCTCCCGCTAAAGGGAACCATGTGTAGATGTGAAGCAGCGGGCGCTAACGCTTACATTGGCGGTGGCGTTGACGCTGGTGCTCATCGCAGCGTTGCGCAGGACAGAAAACTGGGGAGGCGCAAAGCACGCAGTGATGGAGCGGTGTTTCCTACTGGAACATGCCAATCGCTGCTAATGGGCAATGAGAGACAGAAGACTCCGACTGGACACAGAAACCCGTAGTCCGCTTTTAGTTAACGCGCACGCTGTGAATTTTTATTGTTCAACAACGCACAGGAGATATCTCCCACCGGCACCACCTTGGAGCTCAAGATCCATTGCCATATATACGGGGTGGCCAGTGAACGGTTGTGCAGCGCGAGCAGTCGGTTTTTTCAACCAAGGAACTCGCTAGCAGACGCTGGCTGCGTCCGCGTCGCGAGGCGAGAGAGGGGGGGAGCGTAGGAGAGGAGAGAGAGGGGGGGGGGGACGCGCATGCGCAGTGGGAGTGTGGACGCCGCGGGCAGGGATGCCTAGAGGAGAGAGGGGGGAGCGTAGGAGAGGATAGAGAGGGGGGGACGCGCATGCGCAGTGGGAGTATGGACGCCGCGGGCAGGGATGCCTAGAGGAGAGAGGGGGGGGAACGTAGGAGGGGAGAGAGGAGGGGGGGCGCATGCGCAGTGAGGGTGTGGTTGCCGCGGGGAGGGATGCCTAGAGGAGAGAGAGGGGGGAGAGGAGGTTTTTTTTTGAAGGGTTTGCGCATGCGCAGTAAGGGTGGTCACGCCGGCACACCACCACCACCACCACCACCACCGGATTAAGCTTCGCCATAAGATGCTTCACATCTAAAACAGGAATATTACCATCGCCTTCGTGTCTACTGAGGCGGATGCATAAGGTAGAGCACTGCACGGGCTCGGGCCTACCCGAAAACCCGGGCCCAACCCGGCCCGTGGGCCGGGTCGGGCCTGGTAAAGTAGGTTTCATGGCGGGCCCGGGCCGGGCTCGGGCCTGAAGCTCCGGGCTTAGGGCCGGGCCCGGGTTTGAGGTGGCGGGCTCGGGTCGGGCCGGGCCTGGACTTTCCTCAATTCTTTCCTCAAGCGAAACACTGAATCAGTTTAGACTGATAATGTGTACTTTGAACTCGAATGTCATTTATTTCACTACCATAAGTTTATTTAAATTCGACAAAAGCCACTAAAACGTCGAAAAAGGAAGAAAACTGAGAGGCAGAAGCAGAGACAGTTGCGCAGCTCGGCACGCCAAGCAGAACATGCGATGTCAAACATGTAAAAAAATACTGCGCATGTGCCACATGTGTGGTTTATGGCATTCCTTTGAGTTGCGATAGGCTATACATTGGACAATCTGGTCGATGTATTAACGTACGTATGCGGGAACATGCAAATCTTGTACCCTCTGGCACGGGTGGTAACCTTCCGCTACATTGCAAGCTGTGTGGGTGTACACCACGGTTTGAAAATGTTTCTATTTTAGGCAAGGCTAAGACGCAGCGTGAAAGGGAAATCATTGAGGCGTACCACATTTGGAAGCTTGGTCCGGATAAATGTGTAAGCGCAGCTTCTGTGTTTTTGACCAGGAAAGAGTGCGATTTTCTTGAACTGAACTGATTTGCGTAGGTAAGATTGGAGATGTGATTTTTTGTGGGGTGCTTTTGCGCATGCGCTGTACGGATTGAGGAGAAGGCGTTTTTTTCGAAATAAACGTCAGTTGTTAGTAGCCACCTCTGTGTTCACTGTCTCTGCTTCTGCCTCTCAGTTTTCTTCCTTTTTCGACGTTTTAGTGGCTTTTGTCGAATTTAAGCATGTACCAACTTGCCCAACAAGCAACACTCTTGAACTCATAAGTTAACACAGAAAAAAAATCAAGGTAAAGTTCCATTTTAAAATTTCGCGCAGAAATCTCTGCGGGTGGGGTCACGGATTTCAAACTGTATTCGTCGAATTTCAGGGGCACTGTCTCCTCCAAATTTCCTGTAACTTGGTATCTTAAGTCTATGGGCCACTTAGAGGTCAATTTACTTCATTTTTACCGATTAGGCCGCAGTAGACGCCGTCAAAATCTATGACGTGACGACTTCTGCTGCGCGAATTTCAAGGTGGCGTCGCCACCCGCATTTCCGCGCTTACCAAGAGTCTTGTCACAGCGAGCGTGGCTATTTTGGAATTGCAAATGAGGAATTTACTGATAATTGAAAAATTATTCTTCTCTTTAGTGTCCCTTTATATGTGTTCCAAAGACGTTGCGCATACACATATGTTTCACATTTTATCTCGAAAAATGCTTCTTTTATGTGGGCAAGCTATTTGTAGATTTATGTTGGACAAGTACTGAACTTATTTTGCTTGCATAACTTGATTTATCTGAAACGGGCGAGCTAAAAGTAAATAGACCGGAAGCTTAGACATAGTTAACAACTGGCTATTCTGAGCTTTATTCGCATTCTTTATTATTTTGTTTCCCAAGTGTTATTCTGTGAGTAATTAAAGTAATATAATAAATTTAATACTTATCATCGCAAGAGCTCTAAAGCTGGGAAACAATCTTGAATATTCCAGCCCTCCACTAAAACGAAAGGACTGCATGGAGTCTCGTTACATAGAATCCTTATAAAAACATTATTTTGTTTTGCGTGGCTCCGTCACGCATCCCAGTGGTCATGCCACGCGAGATAGACATGCACAGCTTGCTTTGTGCGGCCACATTATTAGCGTCTGAGCTTTCGTCTTGTTCCGCTATAGCAGGGGTCTCAAACTCGCATCTAATTGGTGGTGAGATTCCAACAACTTATCTATACCTATCTACAAAATGACTAAAATCTGGACGCTGATTCTGAAATATAGACGTTTCTTTCACGGTTACGTATCAACGCATGGTGGACACATGGGGTGTCTCACAGGAAAATGCTTTAGACGTGTCATGCCTTTGTAGCTTAAGGAAGTACTTTTAAAGAAAATAATAAAAATGGGACAAAGGCAGTCGTGTGCGGGCCGCGGGGCGCGTGTTTGAGACCGCTGCGCTATATAGTGCCAGAGATGCATGATACTGCCTCAACAGTGTTGGAATGCGCAGGAATAGCATAGGTCCATTAAACAAGGTGTCGGGCAAGGTATATTCGCTTACGTAATGTCTGGCTTGAAAAAAGACAATTACGAATTTCGTGCCATGTGATGTACCTTTATCTCGAACCATATGCATCCAATGAGTAAGCGTCGAAAAGCTTATTCGCGCCTTTATTGCCAAACTGGAACAAACCCCCCAAAATAGATCGAGATCTCTTCGTCCACCTCCTGTCAATCGTATGCCTGCGTAGTCCAATGACCACTTTCTACCAGTACAACATCGTTAGGAGGGTGTACGCCATTATAATATGAAAAAACAAACAGAAAGCGTGGTCAGAACATGCATAACTGCTGAAAACTGCAAGGGGAAGCCCTCAAGGAGGAGTTTTATAGATGACATTGAAGAGCGGCATGACATTTGGGAGCGAGAGAAATGAAGGGATGAGCTGGGCAGCTATGTTAATTGTGCAGAAGCCCGCAGAGACATCCTAAATTTGCTCCAGTGGTGGAAGTTAAAAACAAAGACTGGCGACACCTTCACGATGCGTAAGGCGGATGTACTCCCTTGCGGCTGTCCCAAGCAGTGCGAGAAACTTTCGCGCGGCAGCATATGTGATGCAACAGCACATGGCGTGCTTAAAGCCGGTATCTTTTGATAATTAGATTTTCTGCATAATCACATGTGAATAAACAAGCTGTAAAATATGTCACAAAAAACTGATATAGTGTATATACTCGCAACGGTGTGATAGCTGAAAAGAATGCTATGACAAATATTTTTTTTTCTTCCTTTCGGCAGCTTATATGTATTTCTTAACGTATATGTCGTGCGCGTGGTTCATTATAATTTTTGTCTAGGTTAGTGTAGTTACAAGAACGTAATGAATTTTGATTTCTTTCTCTATTTCTCTTGCTTTGGCAAGGTGCTACTATGTTGAACACAAGAGCTACATATCCTGAAGGGTGCACGATGGGCTTTGTCGTTAGAGCATGCTTTAGATTTTAATAGACCACAATGTTAACAAACGGAAAGGGGCGTTCTGTTCCTTGTGTCCTCTGTTTCTATTGCGCTTTGTATTGAAACTGAACTGATGCTGCAAATCACTTTCCTTGGTACGATATCTGCTGCGAAACACTCTTGATGGACCCGATGGTTGATATTTCGGCACCCAGAACGGGAGCCTTAATTTTTCACAATCATTGTGAACAAGGCTGCCATTCTGGGTCCCGCATCGTCAACGCATTTTTATTCTCTTGTGGTCGGTGTCCTCATCTTTTTATTAGGGGTGTGCGAATAGCGAAACTTCATCTCGAATCGAATTCGAATCCAATAGTGCCGAATAGTGGCCAAAAATGTCGAATATCGAATCGAATATCGAATACTAAAGATTTTGTTGAAAGTTGAAGGAAAGAACAAAGAAATGCAGGCTGCTCATGTCCTCGAGCACATAACGCGGTGAGTGACTTTCACCGAAAGACTACAAGTTGTCATGCAGAAACACAAGCTGTTCAGCATGACCTGGCTGCAGACTTTCTCGCCGTGATGTTACGGTTTCCTGCCGTTGAAAACATGCGCTCCCTGGGCGCCTCAATAGCAGGGATGGGAAGGTATCGCGAATAAATTTTGGTGATACCTGGATAAAGTGCAGCTGTGTGCGCTTTCGACTATTTCAAAGCATCATCCTTTCTTGGGGTCAGGAGCTCATTAAAAAAATTTTTTGAACCATTTGACTATATGGTCTAAACTCAATGCTGGTTATTTTTTTACGATAGTGGTCCGACAGTCTTCCAGACTGTTCTCTGGCCTTTTCTACTACAGTCATGACGTGCGGAAATGGCATAGTTTCTTTTAAAATAAACATGCACTCACTTTTGAACCAGTATATGAGTGAAAGTTTTAAGGAAGGCCTTCTGTAACGACGTTAGCGTTAGTTTTGGCCACTCCACTCTAACCAAGTTCCACAATTGGGCTTTGCGCACTTTCGATATTCGTCTAGTCGAATTATTCGAAACTTCGAATACTAGCTATTCGAAAGTTGAATCGAATTATTCGATTAAGTATTATTCGATTCGAATTCGAAACTCGAATAATCGCACACCCCTACTTTTTTATTCAATGATTTTTCCCGACCAGACGGGCGTCCGTGGAAGCCTTGATTGCATCCCCATAGTATTTGCAGAAAAAGTAGGTACATAGTAACACTGACAAGCAAACATTCATTGCATCCAGTATATCAGCTCAGCGGTTTCCACCGTGAGCCCCATTTTACAAGAACAACGTAAGTTAAAGTGTATTTGTTAGCGATGGATGTGCCACCAAAGCGTATATATTTGACACTTAAAACACCTTGTTGTCGATTTCGTGTTCGGGCAACACCACCTAAATAATTGGATCGGACCCCTGTCGGGTCCGATCTGCGGTCGGGCCGGGCCGGGCCGGGTAGGCGAACTTTTTCCTCGGGCCCGGGTCTCAATTTGAGTCACCGGGTCGGGCTCTGGCGGGTAAGTTTAAACAAGTTCCGGGCCCGGGCCGGGCCCGGGCCGAAAATCCCGGCCCGTGCAGTGCTCTAGCATAAGGGACCCTGTGGGCTTTGATAAATGAATATCTATAGCTGCTGTTAGTGGTCGCAATCGTTTGTAAATGTATTGTCATCTCAAAATCCCACTCCCGCTATTACCAAATATTTCTATGAAGTATGCACAAATAACGACAAAAAAAGAATGAAATAACCTAACGAGATGAAGAAGCATGTAAATTATGTTCGAGTTGGTCTGCGACGACTGTGAGCGGACCTTAAATTTTTTGCTTAGGTTTTAACCAAGAAAACCATTCCCACAATTGCTGCTTTATGAAGAAAACATCGAGATGTGTAAGCGCCTAGTTGCTACGTGAAATGTGTGTAATCAGTGCCAGGCCTGGTTAGTGGAAAGAATGGGTGGAGGAAACAAAAAGGCAGTCCTGGTCAATTCGTTTAGCGGGAACCGTGAACTTTGGCAAGCTAGAGGTAAACGACGCGTACCCATCAGAAAACAATTTCAACCACCGTCTCTGACGTCTGGCAGCCGGTCATGACAGGGCTTTAGTACAGTGCGTAAACGTCCTATGGAAGTCCTGTTGCGTCGGAGAAGCATGTTACGTAAAGCAATCACATCTCGT
>JALIZH010022653.1:0-59264 GCA_030522465.1 Rhipicephalus appendiculatus
AGATGCTCTACCAATTGAGCTATGGTGGAGCATCACATCATATGAAGGTTGCAGGTTTGGTGCCTGTCGGTGGAAATAGTCTGTTCGTCCACTTTGCTTTATTCACATCTATATCACAATTACTATGATACACTTAAAACAGTGCAATTAACATCCCCCATACCTTCGTTGGCTTCATTATCTGCTGGTTTTCATTAAGGTTCTGTCGAACAAAAAAATAAAAAGAGCCCTCAAAATTTCCGTCTTTCATTGATGACATATTTGGCTTATGTGGAAACCAATGCAATGGGCAATTTGTCGTCTCCTTAGGTGTTTTCAGCTCACACTGAACCTCCCACTTTGGGATCAACATCTGTTACAATGGGCACATTGCAAAGAGCTATGTACAGAGGAGATGGAAAGAAATGTGAACAGTGCAGTGCGCTGTTTTAATCACGCTCTGACCTTGGTGGCAAAAAAAAATGATGCTAGAATGGCTCTTTGATTGTATCATGGATGACTCTAGGTGCTTTTTATTACCATCCAGGTAACAACCACTTTGAAAGGTAATGGGAAACAGCAGAGAATGTAGATGCTGCATTGTTCACGTTTCTTTACATCCCCACTGTCGCATCATTGCTGTCTTTGCTTGTGTCATTTGGGGTGAATCTTTCTAGGTAAAGGGAGTATCTAAAGATGTTTCCATACATTACAAGAATGTTTGCCGTTGTGCTTTATCACGCTGTGCAGTTTGTTATGTCAAGTTTACTTGAGTATGTGTATGCCCATACGTCTCTGTGTGAGTTGTAATATTGCACTTCCCTATAGTGATCTCCCCTGACATTTGGAGTTTGGTAGGGTGTTGCATCCAGCAAATGATAATGAAGGCGTGCACTAGGCATACCATTTAAGTTGGCCTCCTTTAAGGCGGAATGACGACTGGATATCCTTTAGACAATAAAGCCTCATTTCTTCGGTATACAGTTCAGCCTTATGTATGGTGTATTACAGTTTCTTCTATCTGACCATTGCTGTCACCTGTTACCCACAGCATGATGTTTTCAGCTTGCCGGCCATGCCGTAACGCTTTGATGCTATTCAGTTCTGCCAATAGACATAACATAGCTACATTAGGCACAAGTGGAGATGGGACCAATCCCCAAGGTGTTCACCACTTTTGAGTTCTATGTCATCTGATCTGATTTCGCTTGTTATGAATATCATTATGTGATACACATGAGTGCTATTACATACATGTATGTTTAGCTTTTGTAGCTTCTCTAAAGTAGTCTTCTGTGTGATGTTGTCAAAGGTCATCACGAGACCCATTTTAAGGATTCCTTTGGTATCCAACATACGGGATCACACGTCCATTTTTTAGCGTTCAATTTGTAGCATTATGTTGTGTGCGGAAAGTTATAGCCTGAACGTGATCATAGTATGCTGGAACAGGTTTCTGCCATCAGTGTCCTGTCAAGCTACGTATATAGCTTTTACCTTCATATGACCATTTTAGCATGTCAATAAAATAACATTGATGTGATTTGAATGTACTTGATCATGTGAACATTACATGATAAATAAGCTTGCCTGTGCACGAGGTTAATGAAATGAGCCCGTAATTATGTAGCTGAACCTCTTTGCTTGACTTTGGTATTGTTACCACCTGTGCAGTTACCACTGATGTAGGCAGCTGTCTTGCTCGCCAGCATTCGATCAGATACCTGGTGGAAGCCATGATAGAATAATCACAAAGGTTTTGCCACATCTTAATGATTATGGCGGGGCTGGGCATGGATTACATGGAGAGCCTAAGCTGCACCCTAGCTATCCTCCCCCTCAGTTATTGGGCTGTCTAGGTCCCAGTTTTTTTTCCCAGCTCTACGGGTTCTTCTCCCTTGGTTGTGAGACCTAAATATCACGACTGTATTTCTTTTAATGTCGTCCTCAATATGTGATAGCTGTAAACAAGAAAAAATATCTCCTGTATTCATGTATTTTTTCGGGGCAGAGTAAGAAAAGAACACAGCTGGAAAGAGAACACAATTTGCGCATGTGAGTGTTTGTTTTCATTGCATTTTGTGACGGTGCCAACCGTGGCAGGGGTCAGCCGTTAGTTTATGGCAGGGGTCGGCAGCCTTTTGAGGCGGAGGGCCGAATTTCTTGAAGCCGACAGGGCGGGGTGGGGGGTTGGGGGGGCACGTCAAGGGAAACAATTAGGCGAATTGAGAAAAATGTAAAAAAAACGAATTGAAATATAGAAATGATGTTTATTTGCAGCACAAACGTCACAAAGTTGCAATTTACAAACAAAGCTTAGAATTATCAAAGGTGCAATGTTGGCCTTCAGATAAAAGATGACAAGGGGACGGGGTAAAGTTCGGACGTAGTGCGGGGGGGCCGCATTATACCACCCCGCGGGCCGCAGGTTGCCGACCCCTGGTTTATGCCACCGTCGCTGGTACCGCCACTGCGCACTTCGATGACATGAAGAACACGCGGGGGCGCCCGCGACGTTGCTCTAAAACAGTAGTGTTTCTCAGGGGCCTAATAAAGTTCTGTGTCTGTCTGTCTCGACCTACACTTCTGTACCTCACGATTGATGCCCTGATCGTCGTCAGCGCGCCGCGCTGTTGCCGCGCGACAGGCTCCCTACCTGAATCATCGAGTTCAAGACGTGTGCGGAACGCCGTGTTCTTGCAAGTTGAAGCGCACGCACTTTCAAACATTGCGATGTCACGCCGGGCGTAAACTAGCGCATATGGGCTGATTGCATGTCGCTAGATGCGGCAGCATAACTGAATATCAACAATCGTGCAGGTTAAAGCCCCCTGTTGCGACCCGGGGTGTCACAGCTCGAGATACAGGTCGTGGTATCCCGCTGCTAGCCCCGGTTGTTGCGACAGGCCTTTGCAGGCCCCGGAGACCCAGGAGGAAGATGTCGAGGCAGCATGAAGAGGCTGAAGGGAAACTGAACTGAGGTTTAATTACATTATTTACATGGCGAGCATTTCGCTCTACATCACGAAGACTTCGCTACATCGTGACGATCTTGTCGAAGGCCCGTGTCGAAGCTCTCCGAGTCCTCCGAATCCTTCGTGGAGCCCACGGGGGCTCATTATAAAGAGTCACTTTTCCCCAGATCCCTAGATGGGGGAACATGTCCAAATTGCGCTGTCCAATCACACGACACACGCCACTTCCGACGGTGCCGCCCACAGCCGCCCAGGTCCACGTGCCTGACAGGGGTGTTGCCACAGCATTGCACCAGTGGCACCAAGGTGGTGGCGTGAGAAGGCTGCAGGATGAGGGGTCCTACGCTCGCACTACGCAGCGCATCAAAGGTCCGCCGCTCGACACGCAATTAGCGGGACATTCGCGGCGACGCTCTCGTTGTCCCCTCAAGAAAGGCGTCGCGACCGAAGATCATTGCGGTCGTCTCGCCGAGCACCTTGCGCGTCGGACTGCATGGCGCCTCACTTCCCGGCTAGGAAGGACAATACACGTCTTTGAACGTCTGTCAGCGGGCCAGCAGCCCCTCGGAGACTTGTTCGTAGAACAGGGAACGCCGCTCCTCTGTCGGGCCAGGCGCCGGTCATAACACCCCTCAGCAGCGTTCCGGGCGTCCGTGAGCGCGACCATGCAACTCGTACCGCTGTAGCAGGGGCGTAGCCAGAAATTTTTTTCGGGGGGGGGGGGGGGGCACCTCCTTGATTTCGGGGAGGGCACCTCCTTGAAATGGCCATTTCTCGCTATGTACGCCATGGCGGAAAAAAATTTCGGGGGGGCACGTGCCCGGTGTGCCACCCCCTGGCTACGCCACTGCGCTGTAGAATAGAACGTAACTGTGCAAATGCTTCGTTTAAGCCACAATACGGGTAATTGAACCCACATGGGCAAAAGTATACGTTTGTGTCGTCTGCTGGTGATAGCCGCCGACAACCCACACCTCTGCTACACCGAACGGTTGCCAGCACTTCGCGAACATCGCGTCGGCCAATCAGCGTGCGCATGCATTCCGTTCCGTGCGGCCTGGTGCGGCGCCACCGTGCATAGCCTCCGTCTCCATACCACCCGAAAGGCGGAACGGAACAGAAAAACGGAGCGGGGGCGGACGTGCGGCCGTACCGTGGTAGGGCCTTCATGGTGCTCGCTCGCTTGTGCTTGTGCGCCGCGGTGTTTTGCGACTCTCGCTGTTCGTGTATCGTGCTCTGTTGCTCAATAATTCCAGAACAAGTCCCCGAAAATGGTGCCGGCCCCCAAAAGAACGAGAGGGGTGAACGTACCCTTTGAGACGTAATTTTCATTGTCTCAATTTGAATTCACGTCCATACCGATTAGCATTTTTTTTTTTGTAGCGGGGACACACTTAATGTTTTCAAAAATGACTGACTTGAAAAGCACGCTGCGTTTACGTCGTTGTACGAACAAACAGTGGGACATAAAGCACATATGCGACGTAACTATAGTCACAGGTTTACAACTGTCATAAAGCTGCGTGCTTAAATGTGTGCTGTCCATTTGTGTCCGGCTAATCACTCGTCATCGCTTATAACCGCGTTTCGGAGGCTCTAGGTAGATGTACGAAAAGTTGTACTGCTCTGAGACGAAGAAACAAGTTCGCTTGTGCACGAGTCAACAGCGCTTTTTATATCATTGAAACTTGTCTCTTTTCTTCAGGATGGAAGCGTTCTTGAACTATTCAGGAAGGCCACAGCTGATCGGTGCGCCCAGAGGAATGCTGAAGAATTGCAGAATCGGCGCATTTCAAGTACAGATGGCATGAATCCTTCCATATCGTATGTTCATTTCCTCGTGTTTTTTATATCACTATAGCTTTTATGAAAATCAACGTTTTTGGAAATAGTCAATAAAGTGCGACCAATGTTAGTTATATGTGGAGTTCATTTTGACATTTAAATCTTTATACATTATTATTCTTTTTTAGGTACTTCAACTGATTTCACTGCTTTTGCTATGCGGTCAATGTTCACGTTTGTTTGTTATAGTAATGATGTCATACAAGCCCAATTTTCTGCAATATCGTGCGCGTATCCAGAAGTTCTTCTGCACTGTTGTCAGTATAAAAATTGTTTTTTTAATATGTGCCCAAGTGTTGTGTTCTGTTTTTTATGCCACTGTTCTGCAAGTTCTTAACTTTGCTGGGAACTTTCGTGTTGTTCAGTCATCATGAACCTATGTATGTTAATCTCCTGTTAATCTATTAATCGCTTCTGTTACTCTCCCGAGCTTGTATCGCTCCACATTTGATGAAAATGTTGATTTTGGGAAACGAGGACAATAAAACGAGGCCAAAGTCATATTGTGTTTTGAGTGGATTCATTTGTTTTCTGGCACATGATGCATGGCTGCAGTGTTTACAGAATGCATGATTGCAAAATGCGTGGATTCAAACGCGCAAAGAACGCAAGGCGCAGCACGAGCGAGCGGATTCATTAAAACAAGCGCCGCGCACCCAGCACGGCGCAGCATGCGCGAGCGCCTTCATAAAAAAAAATAATAAAAAAAGACGCCCCGCGCAAGCGACAAGAAAAAAAAAACAAGAAAAAACGGTGCGTGCGAGAGAGCTAGGGGAGGAGGAGGCGCGGCTGGTGTTAGCGTTGCCATAACGACGCACACCGTGTGCGCCGCCATTGATGCAACTTGTAACTCTGAATCCCCCCTCGCCAGGGGCGTAACTGAAGGGAAATTTGGCGCTGCCAGCGCTGACGTCAGAATTAAGGCGTCCTATGGGAGGTATACGGAGTAACCGACTCCTGGCGTTGGCCCTACTCAGCGCAGCGGAGCGATGGCCTCCGCAATTAGCTCCGACGTTTCTGAAGCTAATTTCCCAGGCCACGAGCAGAGGCTGTAATTGCGACGTGCTATACGCGCTGATTTGACTCGGTGACGACGCAGTTACGTGCTTTGTCTTTCGCGTTGTGCTAGCGTGTGCAGCTTCCATATGCACCAACGGTGTTTCTCCGCCGTCTACTGATACGAGTGCGATGGCACTGACTACGAGAATGCCGCCGAAAGACAACGGCGTCGACGGGCGAATGTCGCGCAAGTGAGTTTGGTGCAGCGAGGGACACGCCAGGGGGGAGCGGGAAGCCTGCGCGCGTTCACGGCTCAGGCTGAGAACTCTGCCTCTCGCGTTTCCGAAGTTGAGCGCATCGTGACCCAACTTGATGTGCTCAACTTCGGAAACTTCGGTTGCCTTACACACACCGAAGTAGGACCGAAGTGATCGTACTTTCGCTGAAGAGACCCACGAGCCGGATGCTGCTCGCTAAGACGACGCCCCATGCCAAGCACATCTACAGCACGGTCGCCGACCCTTAAATCATGCACCCTTCGCTGCAGCGGACCGTGAGTTCACAAAACGATTTGGTGAAATCCCGTTCCACGGTTTGTGAACGCCTGTGGGTCATGTGTGATTTGCGCGATGCTCCGGTGCGTGCAATGCAGGGCTTAAAGTCTCCCATCATTGGAGGGGGGGGGGGGGCCCTCACGGGGGTGCGACATACATATATACATCAACATCAGCGCTTTTCAAAGGGTGCAGCAGTAACAGTTGATGTGCCAAGGGGGGGGACCGAGCCCCACCTTAAATATGGAAGGGGGGGCCGGGCCCCCCCTGGGCCCCCCCTGACTTTAAGCCCTGGTGCAATGCAGTGTCTCCAGAAAATGTATCCCGGTCGCGAGTCGTTGGTTGTCGTGATGGGAGATGTGTCACCACGCGCCAACATGGGTGCATCAACGTTTAAGGGTGCTGTAGCCAATAAACACCAACAGATATTATATATATATATCAATGTACATCAAGGCATGTTTCACTTTCGTGTGTTATACCGATTCCTCTATCAGAGGGATCAACATGACATGACATGACAAGAACTTTATTTGAGTCGTGAGGAACTGATATTTAGGGAAGTCAGACCCCCCCCCCCCCCCCCCCCAGATCAAGTCGGTGGCTCCGCCCATGATCAACAACGATTTTATTAGGGGCCCTCTCGCGTAGTTTCAAGGCAGCGTGCATTGTGCTGTGCCGTGCCGTGCGCACGGACGCCGAACGGATGGACAAGCCTCGCCCCTAAGGTGCTTCGCCCCTAAAAGAGCAAGCACACGTCAGGCAAGCACACGTCGAACTTTTCGTTGTTTCTTCTCAGACCAGTTTTACGGCGAAACAGGGGTGCAACAGCTGCGCCAATTGCGCCAAATTGATACAATTCTCCCATTTTGCGCCGAGCTGCGCCAAAACCATGAAATTGGCGGAAATTGCGCCACGCTGCGCCAAAATGCCCGACCAGCCTCAAAATTTTCTCAGTTGCGCTAATTTCAGCGAGATATGGAGACCACGATGGGCCACCTGCAGTTTGCGTCATCAATCAATAATCCACGCGCGCAGACCCTAAACCTAAACCACGGTGTAAGATATATGCTCATTAGGTCAGGACACTCGCGAGACGCGGTCGACCAGATAAAGTAATAACACCGCGCACCCATCGGTCCGCTGACCGCAGCGGACACCTATCGGCGGGACGACGCAACTTCAAGACAAAAATGCGTTGCCGTAGCCACTAACGCTTCGCGGGAAATATGAATTTCCTAGTCAGCAAACGAGGCTATGGCATGTTAGCAACTAAAGCTGGAAGCGTATGCCGCGTTTTCCGCGCGCGAACAAGCTCTACGTGCTGGGGACACCGGCGTTGCCGGCGACCACGTTGGTTGCCATGGCAACGGCACATAAAACATTTTTCTGCCTTGAAGTTGCGTTGTCCCGGCAATAAATATCCAGTGCCGCCGCCAGGCCAACGGGCACGCGCCGTTGTTACTTTATCTGGTCTAACGCGCCTTGCAAGTGAGCTGAGGAGTTGTGCCCTAAACCTAACCCCATCGTTAAAAAGAAAGGTGGGGGGGGGGGGGGGGGGGGCGCTCTAGCGGTGTTCGAAAATTTCCTTCGCCTTGTTCTAAGCCGTGCAGAACGCTGCTTAAGCCACCTTCGCCGCAGTACACCGGTGTCATGCGGAAAAGCGTATTAATATTTGGAAGGGGCTGTAAGCACTAGTCACGGGACACAGCACATTTTGTTCACTTACTCATGCGTGTATACGCAGCATAATTGTGAGTACTAGTATGGTCGCTGAAGCCTAAAAAAGTTACTGGCAATCATTTGGAGCGCGTATATGACATTTCTGCAGCCCTAAAAAAAAACTAACAAAACTGTGCGCCAGTTTTTTTTTTTTCGCCACCCCTACTCCTCAGTTTTACGAATCCCCCGAATTTCAAAGTCGCCAGCTTGGAAGATCCACATTTGAATTCGCAGGGTCTGTCAAAGGACTTGACAGGTGCGGCAAATGATAATGTGGGGACTTGATCATTGTTTGTTCAGTGGGGTGGTTCTAAATACTACTTTTATTGAAATAGCAGTGCTCATGTTCACTCTACACGATTTAGGTGATGTTGAATGGTTTGTTACATCTTTTTTTTTAAATGTAAGCCGTTTTTATACTGCTCCAAATTTGGTCTTTCGTGATAAAAAATTGGATGTTTTTGTCCTCGTAACCTGCTCCAAATTTGGATTTTAGTGCTCCAAAAGTAACATTTTGCTGCTCCAAAAATTGCTCCAAATTCTATTTCGGCTGTTGCACCCCTGGGCGAAAGCCTTTAATGTCTCATGCTCACGTCAGCCCGTCCGTCCGTGCCCTGGCACGGTGCCAAGTGGCCGCCGGGGTGCGCCAGAGGACGCCGGTCGCGTCGATCGCGCATCGCGTCGGACTCTACAGCGCTCGCGCTTTGCTTGCGTACCGTCGCTGTACCCAGCGTGTCCAATCATGCAAGAAGGGAGACGCTCGCATCGCGTTCTATTCTGACCGACCCCGTCTCAATGGGCACAGGCGTTCGCCGAACACTTTGGAATTTACAAAGTGTGCGTCAACTTTTATTATGTTCCATTTACCCCACTCTTCGTGCAGGGTAGCTGACAGACCGAGAGGTTGGCTAACCTCCCTGTCTCTCCTCGTTGTTTCTCGCTCGCTCTGGGCTGTTGGCTCAGACCCAGACTTTGTTCGTATAGTGCGGACTAGACCTGTGCGCCGGTCCCAAAATCGCCGGCGGCGGCGCGCCGGTGTTTCCACCTCTATCCACCTCCGGCGGCGGCGTGTCAACGGCGCGGGGTGCATCGGATCGGCGGCGGCGCGGGTGAGGGGGGGGGGGGGGGTAGATTCAAGAGTTCGTTTAGATAGAAATTCATCTCTTGCAATTTTGAAAAAAAACAAAAAAAAACAAGGAATCTGTTTCCTCGAAAGGGCGAAGCAGTGAATGCGATACCAACATGTAATGTTATAACGAACTAAAGCTAGCAGTATTAATGAGAACTAACAGACAATGATGTCAAGGAAAGTATGGGGGGATGTTATTAGAAGTAATGGTAATGTAAATGTGCAGAAAGAAAGGTGGACGAAAAAAGATAACTCGCCCCCCGGCATGCTAGCAGTTAACTCTTGTTCATCTGATCTCGCCAAACTGCAAAACGCTGATGCATGGGAATACGGCAGCTCCCGGGACAGAAGCTGTTTTCGTGCAGTTTGTCGTATCAGTGACCACAGCACGGAGCGGGGATTTCATAGCGCGTAGAAGGGTACACAAGCCATTTGCCGATGCCCGCCGAGATAGCGCGTTCGCCAACGCTCGTGACCACGCCCTTATAGTCAGAAGTTCACAGTTACAGCTCCAGCCACGCAGCCCATCTACCCTGGCGTTGCGTCATACTCCTTCGTATAGCGAAATACGAACAGGGCGCTTCCTTTCTGGCTGAGGAGCAATCGACGGCAGTCGTCGCACGCGGAGTGATGTTATCGCAAGCGCCCTCCGTGCGACGGAGATGGGCAGGTTGTTTCATCTATTATTCAGCCGTGTTCCTCGCTAGCGATCGCGAGATTGTACTGGCGGGTACAGCATACGATGCGCGTACAACAGTTATCGATTTGGACTAATACGGAACATGACGGTGACGATAGAAACCACTACAGAGTGCCTATATAATTGTTATCGCAACCCAAAAATATACCAAAACAGTGGAAGCGGGCGGCCTTTTTCTGGGGAGTTCCATCGTCTTCGCTGTAATGAGTTTGTCCGATGCAAGAATCAAATAAATCGGCGCCTCTTTCATTGGTTTCGTTCTCGCCTTCACCACAATTCTTACAAGGCGATATCTCCTCGACACTTGTTTCTTCATAAAGCACGGGTATAATGTTAGCGCTAAGCGTTGAGAGTACCATGATCTCGAGCTTGTCGGCTACACTGTTATTTCCGTTTGCGCAATCGGAAACTCACAAAATGGAGCGAAATCAGCTTATTGCGCACGGTAATCAGGCGAGGTAGGAAGAACGGGTAGGCTAATGCATGACAAAGGAGGGTAGGAGATAATTCGCAACTGATATTTCTCGTATATGGACCAATCGAGAGTACTTGCCCTAATAATGTCACATGAATCATCGTTCTGGCGTCACGAAGAGCGCCAAAAAAATAAGAAACACAATAAAAAAGAAAAGAGAAACACCAAGAGAGAATACCACGCTCGATTTTGCATCTTCAGAGGCTGCTTTGGGGTGTGCAAACATGGACACAAGAGAGTAGTCAAGACACCGCAAACGCCGCTAACTGAAAAATCGTACAGCGGTGGAAAAGAAGGTAGAAAAACAAATGGAGGGAGCTTCGCACTAGTGGTGCCAAGCCTGAAGGAAGTGCGGAGCTGGGCAGCCTTCTTTGTTTCTCTTGAGTTTTCTTTATTTCCTCCTGTCTTTCTTTCTTTTTCTCTGTTTCCGTCTTTGCTGTCTTTTTTTTTTTCTGTATATATTTCTATTTATTTCTTCCATCTTTCAATTTTCTGTTTGCTTCCTCTTTTTTTTTCAATTTTTATACGTGGTTTCCTGTGTTACGACAAGCGACGACAGCATACGACAGCCCGGGCCCCTGAAGTGCCCCGCACTTGATATCATCAAGGCGCTCGAAGAACAAGAGGAAGAAGACTTCTTGGCACGAGCGCGCGCTCAATATGCTACAGATGGCTATGCTATACATGGTTTTGCCTTCGTTCCGCTAAGCTACGACAGCATAAGATGACGGCATACGACAGGCGGTACCTCTAAAGTGCTCAGCACTTAAAATACTTATCTGTGCATTTCCCAGGCAAGAGGAGATACCTATCAGTCACGTGCGCGTGATGGTCTACGTGGGAGATAACTGGCCACTCTATTGACTTCACTCTTGTCCCTGTTTTCATGTCGTGTCGTTTTAACATGAATACCTACCAACTAGCTCAGCTATCAGTTATTCCAAGTTTTTCATTGCCTTTACTTCTCTATTCATTTATCGACTTATTCGAGTAAAAATGAAAGAAAAATGTCCATAAACCCATCGATACCTATTATCTATTTTTTCTATCTAAGAACAGTGTAGTAGGTCCAAGATTCCACGAATATGCTATCTAGCGAGTTGTGTCGTGTCCAGCCTTTACGGCTGGAGGACACCGCAGCACTTAGGTCAGGCAATACTCTTCAGACTTCTGGACGAGAGAAAGATACAACTTCCGGGGAGCTATTCTCGATGTGTCCATCCAAAGGAGATGTCCACAGTCCATTTCGACACAGCGCATTCAGTTACTCGAAAAGCGGTGAGCCATGGTGTTTGCTGTGGACCACGTCGATGCACCGAACCCGCCACCACATTCCCAGCGCAAAAAGAAAGAGGACGAAATTTACAGAAATAGGAGCTTGTCAAGTCTGAACTTGCATATGAATGTATCCAAGATGTTTGAGAATTATGCGGGGAATGCGTACCGACCTTTACAGGTGCGTTAGACAAGCGACCGCATTAAACCTAATTCGATGATTTACGCGATCAGAATTTATACACGGCTACCGAGATGTACGCCCAAAAGCGGATGTCTGCGCGCTGCGTTTGTTGCGTTGAAGCGCATTTCGTCCCTTTCAGTGTCGAGAGTTGTGAAAGCATCGTGACATCAAAATGGCGTTGCGGAAGAAGAACCAGAAAAATGGGGCGCTGGTCGTCGAACTCCAGCCCATCAGCTGCGGCCAAAATGGACATTTCACTATAGGGGGGACGCACCGAGAACTACTCCCCAGCCATAAAAAAATGAAACATGAGCAGGCTGGGAACTGTGACCAGAGCATGGAGCACGAATGGGAAGCGGTGTCGGACTAGGTTGGTTTCCGGGCGCTAGGCGCGCGCGTTCGTGAATTTTTTTTTTTCCATGAGCTCACCAAGAAAAAGGAAAAGAAACAAAAGCATGGTTGGAATTGTGACAGGAGCCTGACGAAGTGGCGGCTTCAGAGGCAGGTTGGCTTGTAGATGCGAGGCGCTCTCTCTTCTGTTCCCCCCCTCCCCTCTCTCTGGTTGAAGCGAATTGCGTTCCTCTAATTTGAGTCGAGAGCTGTGAAAACGCCGTGACGTCCAAATGGCGTTGAAGATGAAGAGCCAGAACCGGAAAAAGAGGGCGCGCTGCTGGTCGAGCTCCGCCAGTCGGCGGCGGCTGAAATGAAGAGTCCATTACATGGACACATCAAGAGCTTCCCCGGTGAAGTGATGTATTAAGGCGAAAGCCTTTAATGTCTCATGCTCACGTCCGTCCGGTGTCCGTCCGGCGTCCGTCCGGCGTCCGTCCGTCCGGTGTCTGTCCGGTGTCCGTCCGTCCATCCGTCTGTGCCTTCCGTCGTCTGTCCGTCCGTCCGTCCATCCGGTGTCCGTCTGTCCGGTGTCCGTCCGTCCGTCCGTCCGTCCATCCGTCTGTCCTTCCGTCCGTCTGTCTGTCCGTCCGTCCGTCCGTCCATCCCTCCGTCTGTCTGTCCGTCCGGCTGTCCGTTCGTCCGTCCGTCCCTCCGACTGTCTGTCCATCCGTCTGTCCGTCCATCCATCCATCCATGTCCGTCCGTCCGTCCGAGCTCTCTGGCACGGAGCCAGGTGGCTGCCGGGATGCGCAAACGGACGCCGGTCGCGTCGGACTCTACAGCGATCGCGCTTTCCTTGCGTAGCGTCGCTGTGCCCAGCGTTTGCAATCATTCTGACCGACGCCGTCTCAATAGACACAGGCGCTCACGGAATATACTTTCGAATTTACGAAGGGTCCGTCAATTTAAGCGCTGGAACGCGGATGGCGTTTGCACGATGCGCAAAGCGCGAGAAAATACTAACGCATGCGAACGGAGGAAGATTAGTCTCGCGTCTCGCTGCGATTCGCGGTAAAAAATTAAGAAAGAAAACACGCACACATTCGCTTTGTGTGTTATCGCACTGAGAGTGTAAAAGAAAAAAATTACACCATCTCCCGCTAAAGGGAACCATGTGTAGATGTGAAGCAGCGGGCGCTAACGCTTACACTGGCGGTGGCGTTGACGCTGGCCCTATCGCAGCGTTGCGCAGAAGAGAAAACTGAGGAGGCGCAAAGCACGCAGTGATGGAGCGCTGTTTCCTACTGGAACATGCCAATCGCTGCTAATGGGCAATGAGAGACAGAAGACTCCGACTGGACACAGAAACCCGCACTCCGCTTTTAGTTAACGCGCACGCTGCGAATTTTTATTGTTCAACAACGCACAGGAGAAATATTCCACCGGCACCACCTTGGAGGTCAAGATCCATTGCCATATATACGGGATGGCCAGTGAACGGTTGTGCAGCGCGAGCAGTCGGTTTTTTCAACCAAGAAACTCGCTAGCAGACGCTGCCTGCGTCGGCGTCGCGAGGCGAGAGAGGGGGAAGCGGAGGAGAGGAGAGAGAGGGGGTGACACGCATGCGCAGTGGGAGTGTGAACGCCGTGGGCAGGGATGCGTAGAGGAGAGAGGGGGGAGCGTAGGAGAGGAGAGAGAGGGGGGACGCGCATGCGCAGGGGGGAGTTAGACGCCGCGGGCAGGGATGGAGAGAGGGGGGGAGTGTAAGAGGGGGAGAGAGGAAGGGAGGCGCATGCGCAGTGAGGGTGTGGTTGCCGTGGGGAGGGATGCCTAGAGGAGAGAGAGGGGGAGAGGAGGTTTTTTATTTTTATTTTTTCTTTAACTGTTTGCGCATGCGCACTAAGGGTGGGCACGCGGCACACCACCACCACCACCACCACCACCACCGGATTAAGCTTCGCCATAAGATGCTTCACATCTAAAACCCTTGCAATCGCCCTGTTTAGCCATCGCAAGCCTAATTCCTTTCCTGCCCTCTTCGGTATCGGAGCCGGAAGATCGCATGACGCATCCGCATCAGCACGTCATGTGCATGTAAGGTCACTTGCGCATGACGCGCCCGAGCAGTATGCCATCAATGTTGTGTCGTTTCGGCATTCTCGGTTGTGTACTGCCTGTTTTTGTGGGATGGATTCCTCAGTGCGCATATGTTTGGAGAGGCTGGCACGGATCATGTATCCTTACCGCTATACACCGCGTCGCACCGCTGCAACTGCTGTCAGAGACGATGCACCAAAAACACGCCAAGAGTTGTCAGGGGCTGGCGCCGGCATGACGCGAGAACTGCGAGAAGACTAACGCATGTGAAATGGAGGCCGATTAGTGTATAGAATCTCGCTGTGATTCGAAATAAAAAAGAAACATAAAAACGCGCTCACATTCTGTTTGTGTGTTTTATTATTTCTTTCCGCTTTCATTCATCTGCTCAACTACAAATTACACAAATTACACGTCACCTCGAATAATTCTCGCAATGTCACGTGCTATATACGGTGAGCGACGTCAGAGCGCCAATAGACAGTTATAGTATAGCGTTAGCGTGATAGCGGATGTTACGAGAATAGCGTTACCGTACCGTTACCGTGCGTTGTAGAAAACGAGTTATAGTTTAGCGGGATAGCGTTTACGTACCCAAACGCCCAAAACTGGCACGGTGGCGCCACTTAGCGGAGGGTGAATGCATTAAAAAGAGTGAAAAGAAAAAACTGAGAATTCTTGCCTGTATCCCTGCGCGCAGCAATATTAGTACTTTTATTTAGTAATAATAAAAGTAAATAAATATGAACCACGCACCAGAAGCGCGAATTTTTATGTTGCAGATTTGTTTACACCGATCTTCTAGTTAGGCCTACGGACGTTCGAAATAGGAAGCGATCTCAAAAACTAGGCTAAGTTATCCGTAATACTCGTTCGTCGAAGCTACCTGAAGGCAAGCGAAGCCATTTTGCACAGTTGTTAGCTACGAAAGAAGTGGATCCGTCCCCACACACGCTTAATTCAGTTCGAAGCGGGCGTCCAAAACCGCCGCCATGTTTTACGTACACTACGTAGACCACGCAAACACGCTAACGCTAAATCTGAAAAATAGCGTGCGTGCGGTACACGCTACGGGTCTTTTAGCGTACTGCGCATGCGCATTTCGATCCCGCTATTCCGCTAAGCCCGCTATCCCGCTAAGCCCGCTATACTATAACCAGTGTTGTCGGTAACGCATTACAAGTAACGCCGTTACCGGTAACGCGTTACTTTTTTCAGTAACTTAGTAACGTACTCGTTACAATTTCGGAACTGTAACGGGTAACGTACTTACGTTACTATTTTTCGGTAACGTGAGGCGTTACGTTACTCGCTACTTTTTCATCTTGTAGGTGCCATATTCCCAGAGCTCGCCCCGGCGAATTCTTTTGCCGCAGCGTCGGACTGCTGTCGGCCTGCCAGGCATGGACAAAGAGAGCGCTGGCGGAATCGGTTTTGTTTGTGGAAATCGCGGGTAGAAATTTCTGAGGACGCGCTAACTCCCTGTGGGGAGGGTTGGGCCATCGCCACACAAAGCTTGAAGAAAGCCGCGAAATCCGCGATGAGAAGCTGTACGGACATGCTTTTCGTGGAAGTGGATTGTAGCACGTGGATTGCTGGCACCTGGCCTTTCCGTGCCCAAAAGACAGGCTTCCCGAATGAAAAGCATATGGGCCGGTTTACTCCATACCAGTGTGCAAGAAATATCGAACATATTCGACAAGGAGGGACCAATTTCATTGCCCGTCGTTCTCGAAAGTTCATGACGATGTAACACACAAATATTACCATTACAAAGACATTTCGTGTATGAAATGCATGCGCAACAAAGAGTAAGGTCACATTGTCTGAAACTTGTAGTGCGAAGGAAAGTACTTTTGAAAAATGCATAAATATGCGACATTTCGTGATAGTTGCTGCATAATAGTTGCTACAAAGTAGATCAGACTTATCAACTTTGTTTTGAAAACAAATTTTGCTTCTTTCTCTCTGCAACGGCAGCTACGTTTCTTGGTTATTGAGCTCCTGAGCGAGCGAGGCTGATCTTGAACACCCTGACATAAACGCTAGCAAATTTTTGCGGTACTTGTAGAGGTTCAAGTGAACAAAAAATGTTTGTGCGCATATATTTTTTCCCTGACCAGGCCGTTAAAGCATTTCTTTACTGCAACAATATTTGCGCATATATTTTGCTTGTACAAGCACGCCGTCAGAATGGGCCTGTTCCGCGTAGTAGTCTGTGCGCATGCGCATGATCTGTGGTGGCCAAAACGTGGCGACAGGTGCGGACCAAGGGATATCTGGTGTCACAAACGGGCAAATGCAAATGTCCCCCCTCCCCCCAAAAAAAAATAAATAAAAAAAGGCGCTAATGCAGGCCTCCGTGATTGCCTACTGGCGCGCAGCGGGCTATTTCGAAGGCCAAGGACCACCACTTTCGATTTCGACGATCTCCACTGAAGGTGCAGTTCGGACCCAGAAAAGGCAGATTATTGTGAATTTCTTGAGAATTCAGTGATGCTTTCTTTGCGGATAGCATGGATGATTAAATCTCACATTGTGTATAATGTCACATTGAGAACAATGGCCTCACCATGTGCCACAGAGTCTCAGAAGCTAATGATAATGAGAACTATAATGAGAACAAAGAAAACTAGCCCTTAAATTTACTATTCTTTCCTAGAGTCATAATCTATCACATGTAACTCTACAGGCATCTTTAAGCTACTATAACATTGCTAAGGTCCGGTAGGTTAAAATTTGTACAAATAATTCTCTTTAATTGATCATTTTGGGTATAATCCTTGTTTGGTTTAGACGTTTTACGTAAAACATGACTTTGATATTGAAAAAAAATTATTGTCGGTTACTACAGCAAAAACACATAGATTAATACTTATCATTGCGGAGTAACGGCAGAGGTAACGTCCGTTACTTTTTTTCGGTAACGGTAACGGTAACGCGATACCTTTTTTTAAAGGTAACGTAAGGCGGTAACGCGTTCCTTTTTTGTCAGAGTAACGAGTAACGTATTTAGTTACTTTTTTTCGGTAACGCATACAACACTGACTATAACTGTCTAATGTCTACGTAAAAGAGCGGCGTGAGAGCAGGACCATTCCTTGTTGCACATCATCCCCTCCATCTTGGGGCGCGCGCCCGCGAGAAGGGCAAGCGGCGTTGAGTTTGAAATTTCACGTCTTTCCGCGATGCGTGTCATTGCAAATCTTGGCAGACGTGATCGTGAGCGCCCAGTGCGTGCATTAATTACACTTCTCAGCTCGAAATGCTCAAACCTGGTGAGGGACCCTTTAAGGTGTTCACCGACAGGAGAGAAAATGACCCAACGCGATTAGACCCAGCTAATGCGAGGCATCCCTCCGCGGTCTGGCTATCTCTTCCTGCACTGCCCTTCTCAGCCTTGCCAAAAAGAAAGATATCCAGGAGTGTGTTCATTTGACGGTGGACATTTGACTTGCCATGCTAGACAAAAAAAGGAAAGACCGTATCTGCGAACGCTGCGGGAAATGCATGGCTGTGTTCAACCGTTGGCGCCTTTCTGCTGTCATAAACAATAACATTTTCTTGCTTCCTGTCGTAGATACAGGTCGCGCACGTCTCTGTTTGAAATTATATGAATTTATGTAAAAATTTGTTGCGCCTATATTCACGATTTTGGAGGCCTAAAACTGTGTTTTACCTGCCTATTTTTGGCGCCTAAAACGCGGTTTTTTAGTGCCTAAAAATCCGGCCTCTAGTGATGATAGCTCAGATTTTTTTCTGATTCCCTGTATGTTGAAGTGCACATCAGGTCGAATAAAGCACCACGGTGGTATCGCTGGTTTAGACGCGGGGCTGAAGCCTGACGGAAGGTGGGCAGCATATTTTGAAATTGTTGCACAGTACGACGCCCGCGGTCTTTCTGTAGGCAGTGTTGCAAGGTGGTGGCAATGAGCCCGGGAAAAATGCCTGATATGGGCTCTCAAGGCTTCCACCGCAATGTGTGTTTGTATAGGTTGGTCCCTTGCAATAGAAATAGTGGCATCAGTCGACGCGCATTTTGGCAGGCCAAGGCAAACTCTAAGAGCCTGAGCTTGTACAGCCTGCAGAGTGCGAATATTTGTCTTACAAGTATTAGTCAGTACGGGCAGACTATATCGCAAAAAACCGAGAAGCAGTGACCTGTACAGTTCCAGCATTGCGTCTACCGACATGCCCCAGGTTTTTCCACGCCGGAATTTAAACAACTGGGAGATGGCTGTCAGGCGCTGTTTCATGTAAGACACATGCGGACTCCAACAGAGGTCTCTGTCTATGATTATACCCAGAAATTTGTGGGTTCGGGCATAAGAAATGGTCCGCCCTTCAATAGAGATGGCATAGTGCATCATTGGCTTACGTGTGAATGCCACTAATGCACATTTTTCCGGAGAGATTTTAAGGCCTTGCTTGCCGAGGTATCTCGCTGTCATAGTTGCAGCCTTTTGAAGCCTCGCTCGTATCTGGGGGGCGAGTAACGGCTGATGTCCAGACACAAATGTCGTCTGCGTATATGGATATCGCGATGGTACATGGCAGATATTCGGTAAGTTTAACGAGCGCCAGATTGAATAGAGTGGGGCTTAGTACTCCGCCCTGAGGAACACCCCGACAGGTATAGCGTCGTGTGGTTGGGCCGTCGTCGGTTGATACAAAAAATGATCTTGCTGTCAGGTAGCCAGCAATCCATCGAGAAACTCGCCCACCCAGGCCAACCATCTCAAGGGCATCCAGAATGGCCTCGTGTAGCACGTTATCGTATGCGCCTTTTACGTCTAGGAACAAGGCTGCGGACAAACGCTTGCGTGATTTCTGCTGTTGGACGTATGTGACGAGATCAATAACGTTATCGACAGATGAGCGATCACGTCGAAAACCAGCCATACAGTCAATATACAGTCATACAGTCAATATATACACAGATTACAAGACGATGTGTCAAAATAACAGGCAGTCCAATGATTCGGGCTTCATTGAAGTACGGCGTTCCTGCATCGCATCTTCCACCGCTGTGAAGTTCTGTTCGCTGCGCGCACTGGTAGCCGGAATTGCCAATATATTTTTGTCGGCATAGCGAGCTTGGGATATTCAGACTGCTCGTTCTTCCAGAACTTTACTACCTCAGATGGAGAACGGGGGGAATGATGAATAGATAATCACAAAGTTCATCTTACTGGTTGATCGCTACGTGTAGGAAAAAAGTTCCGGCACAGCGTCTATATTTTGGGCTTGATACGGACTTTGCACCTGGCCCGGCCGGCCCGATAAAAAAACTAAGTGGCCCGAGCCCGGCCCGGGCCCGAGATGAGAAGACGTCGGCGTACCCGAGCCCGGCCCGCGGGCTGGGCCGGGCTCTGGCTATTGGTCTACCCGGAGCCCGTGCAAACCTCTAGTCACAAGTTAATCACACAGTGTGGGGAGGGTAATAGGTGCTTCTGAAGCCCGGCGACAAGGCTGTATTCTGGGTCCATAGTGCGCGGCCTAACTGCCGGCTCGGAAAGCCACGAAGATGAGACGATATGCTATTCACAAGGCCAACGAAGCAGCATTGATTCATTTAAAATAAGAGAGGGCACACTGCATCGCAAGACATGCCTATCGCACACACAACAGTGATGCTACATAGTGGCTCCAATGGATAACCGTACGTACTATCGCGCTCTCTATGAGCTACACCACCTGAGCGCGTGGCCCAGTGCACTGCAAGGTTGTACAGTGGCGCCGATCGTGGCATATTTTAGAGTTATTGGGAGAGAGTTTGGCTGTTCCTGTGAGCGCGCATCACTCTCATTTGCTTGCTTTCATCCTCGACTTCCTTTATTTGAAGGAACGTTTTGCCATTTATTTAGCTTTACTGAAGAAAAATTGGAAGTTTGTGTATCAAGCCACGGGGCAGTTATCATTTTCGAAGCTGACATCACGACATGTCAAAACGAGGGCGAGCGTGAAAGCAAGGGAAGGCGATGCGCACTCAAAGGAACGGCTAACCACACCCCTGATAACTCGAAAATATGTCACGATCGGCGCTGCTGTACGACATAACAGCGCGCTTGGCCACGCGCTGTTATGTCGGAGTAGCTCATACCAAGCGCTGTTATGGAGTAGCTCATACTGAGCGCGATAGTACATCCATGCTTTATTGGCATCACATGATTCGATACGCATTATCGAAACAAAAATCAATGTACACGCAACTATAACCGCCTGAACGTTTGGTTTAGTTTCGCACGTGACAAGGGAGCCACGTGAGCTCGGTTGGTCATGCATGACAGTGATGGCCTTTGGCACACAGCTCTGACTTATGCATACGGTAAGGCGAGACAAAATGAGACACGGTGTAAAACGCGACATTTTTACTTTGTTGCCAGTTGTCATTTATACACTGAAAAGCACGTTGCACCCTTAAAGCGATTTGAAGCACCGAAAGCACCCTTTTGCCTAATCAGAATTTGCGATAATGGGTGTGCAAGGTTATTTTTCTTCCCAAATAGCCTTTTTGTTTGTGTATGTGTTCATGTTTTAGCTAACGCCCTTAGGACCTGAGGGTGTTATGGGTTATTAAAGGACTTATGGCTCATACAGGACTGTCAGCTGATAATCGAAACTCTACATATAAGACAGTGTTAAATATTAGCCTGTTTAGAATAACAGATCTGTCTGTTTTAGGGCTATCCACTATCCCACCATAAATTCACGCATATCGTGTGAATGCTTTTCTTTTTTGCTTCAATGTGCACAACAGGAATATCCCCACCGGCACTGAATGGCAGCTCAGGATACTATGGCTGTATGTATCAGACGGTCGGTGTATATGATTGTGTAGCGCAAGCACTCTGTCCACTTGGTGTTTTACTATTATCCGTCTGTGTACGGTTGGGCGTATAAGTGCATATAAGTTCGGTGCTAATGTAATTGAATTTTTCCTCGACGGTAGCCTTTATGTTCCTGTTTTTCAGTGATGAGAGTGTTCAGACGATTGGCAACACCGCATGATATGGCTGCTTTGATTCCTGAAAATGACTTTATTTAGGGTATAAGGACGTTATAGACATGGCAAGACCCCTTAAGAGTGTAACGTGGTTTATTGTGTACCTGAAAGAAAAACGGACGTTTCTTTCGTTTTTTATTTAAAGGAGCAGTGACATCAACTTTACGCATGTCGCGCTTTTTGTGTCAACGTGTAGTTATCGATCCCCTAGTAACGATTCGGTACTGATAATGCAGCAGAAGGGAGATTTATTATATGTAATAATGATTACTATGACCAGTATTCAACGCAATTCAAAACGGGAGCAAAGCCCGCCAATTTTCAGCGCTGCCAAGCGGTCACCTCCCGCGGTCACGCCCCGTCTGATCACGTGGCCACACGAAATGCTGACGCGAGTTTCAGCTGACATTTCGTCTGCTTAGCGAGCACGTGTAGGCATGTCTTCGCCACCCCCATCGTCGTCGTCCAGAAGCGACGATGAAAACAATGATGAATATGGAATCGCTGCGATTCGCGACGTGGCAAGTTCGATCCTCTTCAGAGTAGTGATTCTGATATCGACGCCGGACAGAGCAGCCACGAGGAGCCAGCTGGAGACGCACACTTGGGCATGGCAGGCATGCCACAACTACGCATATGAACGCTGCGTGTTACTTCTTTGAAATGACATTTTCGCGATAGCAATTATATGGACACTCTCGGCTGATTTTTGCCGTCATGTCCCGTATATATATATATATATATATATATATATATATATATATAAGTAAAAGCCGCGAAGAAAAATACCCGCGGGTAACAGTGCGGGAGCGGGGGGCGACAAACGCCGCTGAAGCGGACTTCAAACGAGCCGGTCCATCTCCATCGCTCCGAGGCGTATGTGGTAAGATCCCCCCCGCCTGTTCGACGAGCCGGGGAATGCTCAAGGAGAGGAAACGCCCCCGCGCGTCTTTAACAAGCGCGGAAAGACGCGAGGGGGGGAGTGGGGGGGGGGGAGTGTCCCTCATGCAGCCACTGCGACCTTTGGTTTTACGAGCGCGGTCGTCGCTGGCACACGCGTTATCTCGCAATCTCAGCAGCCGACGGCGGCCGGCTGGCTGGCTCCTACGTGCTCCGCTCTCAACGCGAGGACATTGTGCGAACAGTGTCCCTGGAGCGGCCGTATGCTCTTAAACCAGCATTTTGTAGAGTTGCGTGAGATCGGATCGAAAAGAGTTAGCTGCCAGCCTCACTTCGATTAAAGGAGCACTGGCACGATTCTGAGGCACCCCAAAAGGGAACTCTATCGTTTCCATAGTGTGCACTGTCATCGCTCTCCACACACCGGAGCCACACAACGCGTACAAAATATTATACATTGATTTTAAAGTTCGTCGCCCAGCATCTGCAAGCCAGCCCCACCGCAATGGACATTATCATGACAAATCAACACAGCTCACTGGGTTCGCGAAATTTGCGTCCTGCATGCAGCCTAAGTCGCAGAAATCACTCTCAGAGTCACTGGACGACAATGCACTCATCGTTGTTTACGTGAACCACGTGCGACTGACAGCAAACAGGCAACTGTTGCTAGTATGTCGCGAGTTGCAGTCTTCCCGTGACGTCAGAGCAGTCTTGATACGTCACTGCGAAGCCACCCTCTCGATACCGAAACCGAAATTGCTGTTTTAAAGTAGCGGTGATAAAAATATATTCGATGCATTTCCATGCACCGCGACACTCATTTTAGGGTTCTCGACACCCACGTTTTTATTTAGAGCAACAACCCGAAAATATTTAAAATTCGTGTCAGTACTCCTTTAACATTAGAATTTGTTGCTATCGCATTCACTGCTTCACCCTTGCGGTGAAACTGTGACTTTTTCTCTGAACCATACGTTTTGTACTGGTGCACTTTGATCGGTTATTGTCGTGTTTGCGTCTACCTAAGCATAACCAATGTGTCGTAATAACTGGTCAGTTAATGAATGTCGCCATGTGTGTCAATTGTAGTGTATACTGCTCACAGACTGAAACGCGACAAGAAAAAATCCACGCATATCCACGAAGTGAATGATGATGAGTGGGCGAAGCACGAGGATCGTTCGGTAACCGTGAATCGCTTCACATACACACATATGTGTGTATGTGAAGCATATGTGTGTATGTGTGCGGTACTCTAACCACCATGACAACGGACAGTGAGCGTCGACGACAAAGCTATAGGTCCTAAGGTCCATAATGTGTACGCTCAAATGGCCGACTAGCATAAGCGGTTTGTGCTTCAAAGTGTTTTATATTTTTTGTGTCACAACTATGACTGACATTAGTGAATCGTTAAACCTTTTTTTTTTTTTTGTCATATACTTTCACTGGTGGGTGCTTTAATGTCGGTACTTTTATAGAAATTGTGGCCTTTCATTTTGTTCTGGTTAGCAGTGTGTTATTTTGTTCATGTTAACCTTTTTCTTCGGTTACATCTTTTAATTGATGGGAGCTTAAATGTCGGTATTTGTACGGCGTTGTGGCCTTTTATTTCATTCTGGTTAACAGCTTTTTACTGTGCTGTCATATACTTGAGCGATGTACACATAAAGTCGATTTTTACACAGATGTTCTCGTTTTTCGTTGTGCAGGTCAGTTTCGGTTTTGTGTAGCGTGACGGAAGCCGACAAGGCCAGGCCCTAAGGAGCTTCGCCCCTAAAAAATTATGATAGAAGAAATCTGTTTCCATATGGTTACGAATACAACCGATGAGCGAGTACGAAAACGAATACAACCGATGAGCGAAGCTCCTTATAAATGAGACGCACGCGGCGTTTGGTGCGCACGGCGTTTCATTGTCCAGGCAACGGATGAACCACTGGGTGGATGACAGGGTGAAGCGATGGTTTCGCGCGTTCGCCGGTTTGAGGGGAGAGGGCAGAGTCGAATAAACAGGGAGAGGGAGACTAATCTTCCTCCGTTTCGCATGCGTTCGTATTCTCGCGCTTTGCGCATCGTGCAGACGCCATCCGCGTTCCAGCGCTCATAAAGCTCACTTATCCTCCCGCGTGAGGAGGAGACGCCACAGCTGGCACCGTGCCTAGGGAGCTTCAACGGCGATGGCGACGGCGGGGTGCCGGCCTAAGAAGCTTCGCTCCTAAAAAAGTGAAACGCGGAGGCCTGGCATTTTGGTTCCGTGAGCGCGTTGTGGGGGTAGCGTTTCGCAATGGTGCAGCAAACTTCTTGCTTTATCTCTTATTTGAACAGCACGATTGCAGCGCCCAACGGTTCCACGGCATGCTGGCACGTAATGCGATGGAGATCGTAGCTCTGAATAATCACATTCGCTCTCATGACTCCACGACAGATCACCCGAAGCGGTACAACAAAAACGCAAGATTCACACGAATGCGCTGCACGAACCAAGCAAAACAAAACAAGCGACGCCGTTGCAAGGCAGCCTGGTGTCGCCGCCAGGCGGTACCACAAGAAGGCACCACGATGACAACACTAAACTTGTCGACGTCAGCGTTGCTCGCGCATCGTCACTCAGCGCCTGAGGCGTGGCCTAGGAGCTAGCTGAACACGTCAGAATAGTGTCGATGTTGCATGGCATGAACGCGCCGTTGAGCCTTTGCCCGCTCTTTGCGCTCGATATAGAATAACTTCTACGTAACAGACGAAATTCATACCTCGCTAAAAAAACTCATACATACCACGCAATCGAGTGAACGCCACATCTCGAGTTTGAAATTTGATGTCACTGCTCCTTTAATCGACAACTACCCGTAGTTACTTCTTACATTTTTGTATTAAGTTTGTGTCTGCTCGCATGTGATCTAAACACTATCTTTGAAACTGTCGTTAACACGTCATCCAGCACCGAACTGTTTCTTTGGAAGGTATTGGTGACTTTCGACACCATTGTAACCATTTTATGTACTACCACTGCTGACCGAGGTCTGCAGTATATTGAAATAAATAAATAAATAAATAAATAAATTATTTTGATGAAAAACATTGCTATTGTTTGAAATGTTTGTGCAGAAAAGATGCGCAGTTGTTACCAGTGAGCTCAAGACCCGCTAAAAACTGGTGAAATTCTGCTCTCTGAAAATTTTGCATAAAAGTAACCCAGAATCGGTACAGCAGCGTAAGTATTTACATTGTTGCTCTGTACCACTGGCAATATTCTGCCAAAAGTTTAATTTAGTAAGTGCCGTGGGCTAAAGGTTGTTTTTTTTTTTTTTGACCGGGACACCTGAAAGGGCAAATCGCAACAAAAGGGTGTTAAACCGGTTTCTTAGTAAGCGAATGATTTATTTACTAAAAGTATGTATTATATTTTACATCGCAGCTGTATATACCTCTCATTGGATGGAAAACTACGCGGAGTAAACAGAAAACGCCAGGTTAAAGGGCCTTTAAACCACCAACCGACGCTCGCTCGGACGCTGACGAAGGACATATGGAGAGGTGGACAGACGAGCCGACGAACGCGTTTCCTGTATAGACTCGTGAACTGCAACGCCACAACTAAACTTCGCCCTCTGCATGGTTTAGGGGCCCTTTCACAATTCAAGGCAAACGGCATATCTTTCTTTGCAATCAGGCATACAGCGTAGAACTCCAGTATTCGTTTCAATGAAGCAAACCACACAACAAGCATCAAAACCGCATGCTGCATGATAAGGCACCTGTGAACAATGGGAACACCCTCCCACGCGTTGCCAGTAAAGATAAGGTTGCAGCTGATTTGTACTTCACACGAGGGCTTCGAATGACGCCAAACGGTCCAAAAGGAAGGACCGTTTGGCGTCATTCGAAGCCCTCGTCCTAGCCTCCCAAACCACACTTGCAAGTTTTCTCTGCATTTCGCACTTGCCGTGTAGCGCGAGCTACAAATTTTGGTGGCATTGTTTTGTACTGGGCTGAAAGAAATCGCTACAAAATGTGCAGGTAGGGTTCAGCTATAGTATGCATGGATCAAGCCCATGCAGTGTTAAGCTGGCGTCCCCCACACACTCGCATACACTTAGCCCGACTAGGCTGCACATTCTTCTGCGCTGTCACGCAATTATATTTAGCTATACTATTATGACAAAACAGCACAGACAGGGCAGGTGAGAAAGATGTACAGGAAACTTGCAGAGACCAGTCATGCGCTACTACTTCTACTGTGTAGTGTAGGTACCGCAGCTTACCCCAAGTTGTCGCGAGTTATTCTCGACAGCACCACGGAGCCGTGAACTCTGACAGCCAACATGGCTCAGTAAAAAAAATTGACCAAGGCCAAGATGAGCAGTGGCAACATTTTCTCGTGGGATCTTTTGCAGTAACACAGACCTCTATATATGCCATATCTTTCGTGCCTTGAAACTTCTTGCGCTAGTTAAGCTGGGTTTTATGGCGCAAAAACAACAAATGGTACGATGCATTAGCTACAAGGCGGTCATTGTTTTACACCAGCAAGTACTACGCACTTTTGCAATTTAGACACACTCTAAAGCCATCTTTGTTAACTGCCATTTTTAGCAATGACCTTGTCAGCTGAAAATTGTAGCTGTAAAAGGAGTCCCTACTCATAAAATTGGCATCTTTCTGTTTATTTGAGAAGCTGTAGCACTAGCCTCTTTCCAGCAGCAAAACAGCACACCAATCATGCGAGTTCCTTCAAACTGCTGAATCACCATTCAAATAAGTTACGCCTCCACATCTACAGTGGCAAGCTAAGTTAAAAAGTCCATGACAAGCATGAGAACATTTCCAACAATGCTAAAACAAAGCCTATGCGCACAGAGGTTGACACATCAGGTCATGTGATCTGATGTCCGAGCACTTTTTTAGCATGTTCCAAGCAAGTTTTCTGCATTGCATAGTGACAAAACTTTATTAGGCACTTCGGACTTGGCCACATCACATATGAACAGAACATCGATGAGAGACATGAGGCTTTGAAAGATGAGTTATGAATGAAATACATGATCAATGTGGCTATGCCATGCGCAAATCCCTACAGCTGGTGGCTGCACGTGCATGTGCATGAACTATCACACGTTCCGCAGATTTCTTTTTTCTTGCAGTGACTACTAAAAATATGCTATGTGATGAATGACTCAGATGCTTATCCTATCAAATGATGTTGCTTGTTAAAAAACTTCCATATGGTACGCCAGTGCATGTCGTCTGCTCAAAGCACAGCTCCCATTGCCTGTCCGGAGTGCCAGGCACAGTCGCTGCACAGGGCATCTTGAAATCTGAGGAATAAAACACAGGGCACGATTAACAGCAAGGAAACGTCAACCTAGCACATTACCTAAACTATTCAACACCTATCGCATCACAGCCACGTTCATCTACCTAACCATATCATACAAAATTGATCTACGAAAGCTGTTCATCTATTTTAACTTCCAGTAATACTGGCCCTTTGTCAGGTGATATGTGTATGCTTTGGCATAACAGTGTTGACCATAGGTCGGCACTTTAAGGGAGTACTCACTCAAACTCACTCACCACAATTTTTTCAGCCTTCGCACTCACTTACGTTCACACTCACGTCCACTCACACTCATGAGTACTCACTCACGTTCACACTCACGACCACTCACACTCATGAGTTCTCACTCACGTTCACACTCACGCCCACTCACATGCATGAGTACTCACTCATACTCAACTCACCACGTTCAAATGAGTGTGAGTGAGTGTGAGTTGAGTGCACTCATGAGTGAGTGTGCCGAGCTCCATAGGTCGCTGCTTCAAAAATGGTTTGTGCAGTGCTGCATTTGGTTTGTGCACTCGGTTGCGCTGCTTCAAAAATGTTCAAGTGGCATAGGTCGGCACTTTAAGGGAGTACTCACTCAAACTCACTCACCACAATTTTTTCAGCCTTCGCACTCACTCACGTTCACACTCACGTCCACTCACACTCATGAGTACTCACTCACGTTCACACTCACCTCCACTCACACTCATGCGTACTCACTCACGTTCACACTCACGTCCACTCACACTCATGAGTACTCACTCATACTCAACTCACCACGTTCAAATGAGTGTGAGTGAGTGTGAGTTGAGTGCACTCATGAGTGAGTGTGCCGAGCTATGGTGTTGACAGACTGTCTTTATATAGAAACCTTGAAGGGTAAATCAATGGAGCGATCAGTTTTTAGATGCGAAGCATCTTATGCTTGGGGCTCTGTCCGTCCCTCCCCCGTCCCACGTCCCGTGTCCGGCCACTTTCATGAAGTAGGGAAGCACCCATTATGCGAACCAGAACACTGTAGTAATATGACGGCCGTCAACCACTACTCCCCCCTATTCTCTCCTACGCTCACCCCCTTTCTCTATTCTAGGAATCATCTACTCTACGGAGCGGCGCCTGCGTCCCCACATCCCCACAGCACATGCGCGTCCTCTCCCCCCACTGTCCTCTAGGAATCCTCTACTCTACGGAACGACTCCAGCGTCCCACATTCCCACAGCGCATGCGCATCCTCTCCCCCCCCTTTCCTCTAGGAATCCTCTACTCTACGGAGCGGGTCCCACATCCCACACCCCCACAGCGCATGCACGTCCCCTCCACCCCCCTCTCTCTCCTCTCCTACGGTCCCCCCCGTCCTCTCCTCTAGAAATCCTCTACGGAGCGGCGCGCACGACAGGTGGTGCGACAGCTGCATACTCCGCTGGGGGCACCACGGTAGTTCCGCGGTATGAAAATGACGGAGCACGCGCGCCTCATTCTCTCTCCTGTGCAGAGCGGCGATGAGCGCCCGGACCGCTGCCGTGAAACGAGAGCGGCGACGTTCCTCCCGCTTAAGCTAATTATCTCCCCGCTGCTTCGCATCCACACATGGTTCCCTTGGTTTAGATTGGTAAACTGTACTCTGAGAACTCTGTTTCATTAATAGAGGAGAAAATGAAGGTTCAAGTTTCATTTTTGAATTCTGCACCGAAATCTCCGCAAGTGAAGTCACGAATTTTAAAATGTACTTTTCGCATTTTTGAGACATTGGCTCGAAATTTTCCGAAACTTCGTACATCAAGTCTATGACCCCCAAAGATTACAATATACTTCATTTTTACCAATTAGGAACTTCGTAGGACCTAGTAGACTCCGTCAAAATCTACAATGTCACGGTGTTTGGCGCGGGAATCTCAAGGTGGCGTCTCCAGCATATTCTTTTCGCGCATTTGCTCGCTTACAAAGTGTTGTCTCGCGGTAAGAGTGGCGTTTTTGGGATTGCGAAATTGTACTTTACTAATACATACCTGCCAAGTTCAAGGATTCCGAATCCGGGAGATTTTTGCAACGGGGGGGGGGGGGGGGGGATATATCTCACCCCCCTCCCCCCTTTTTTTCTGACAAACAAAAAATACATCGCGAAAAAAAAAAAAGGGGGGGGGGGGTCCCGAACCCTGCAAGCGTACTCATCGACGTCTGTGGTCTTATAATGGTTTGTAGTGGCCAAACAGAAACGCAGGTATGGTTTCCAAACTACAGTAGATGATACGAACCTCAAAGGGGGAGTGAAAATGTTCGTATCACCCGAAATTTTGTATCATCAAAAAAACACCAAAATCTGTTTTTAATCCATGATATACGCACAAAACATTCATTGCTGTCTAATTAACCCACGTATGTCTTTCTGTGGCACATGTGAACGGACCAATAAGGGACGGCACAGGTGACTGCCGCGAAAGCGCGCTTCAAAGCTTCGCTTGATGCCTTCTGAAAACTAAGTGCCTAAGCCCGCTCCACCACAGTCATAAGCGAAGATCGACAGGAACGCCGAAACGCTTCTGGCCTTTTTTATGTCTTTATTGCCTTCAATCTGCCGCTGCGTTAGCCGCGTACCTTCGCAGCTCGTAGTCGCTATTGTTGATCGCGTCGCAGCGACCGCGATTTCGTACGCGGTGGTTGCGATAAACGGTAGTTCCGTTTTCAGTGCGTGTACGCGCGCGCACGTGCCTTTAAAGCTACGTCGTTTGCTGCTATCGATGATCGCATCTGCCGCGATTTGGTCTGCAGCGTTTGCAGAAAGTTGCGTCGCTTTGGCTGGTTGAGCGTTGGACGCGCGTGCACTTTCGGAGTTCTGACCGTCCGAGGAGCGGCCACGGTTTCGTTCACAGCGTTTGTGGCACAATGACCACTTCCGAAGCTTCACTGTGCTCTGGCCTACTTCCGAAGCTTCAACACGCTGCTCTGTACCAAAGTCCGTATTGCCACGCGCGTTTCTTATTTTCACTTTTGCTGTATTCGGTTTTCGCCCCAAAGACTGTCAGCAATGCTCAGCGCAAACCGCGCCTCATTGTTCGAGAAACTTCGCGATTATTGTAGATCGTTTTAAGATTGCGCGCAAGACGCGAACACTCGAGCTTATTCTAGAGCTTGCCCGACAACCAGTGATAACACTGGAATATTGGACGGCACATGTATAAATGCCGACGCGCTTCACCGCTTGTCAGGTGATCGACGGCCGACGCTCCATTCGCCGCTATCAGTGCCAGTGTGTACTGCTGTAATCTGATTTTCCGTTTACCGGCCACAAGTTCGGCCAAATAAACAGTTTCATCTTGGACATACCGACTACTGCTTTGGTTAACGTCACGACCACGTGACAGTATCACGCAGAAAAGTGTTCGGAACATCCGAATTTTGGCCCACTGGAGACACAGTGGAATTCAGCTGGGGAATTTCACGAATTCGTATCAGCCGGTTTCGTATCACCAAGATTCTACAGTACGTTTACATGAGCGCCTCCTAAATTCGTTTACATTATGATGCGACGGCTTCGCGAAGAGCTTGGATCGGATTGGTTTGGATTTTCGTCAATGCGGCCACATCACGCACAGAAATTCCGATTTCCGGGAGATTTTCCGGCGAACCGTACAACCGTAAGAGATGGTCGAAATCCGGGAGTCTCCCGGGCAATCCGGGAGACTTGGCAGGTATGCTAATACGAAAAAGATTCTCCTCTTTAGTGTCTCTTTCATTAAAGTTGGGTAATTGGGGAATATAAAGAAATGAAAGCAGATGGAAAAAACTTGCCACCAGCAGCATGCAAACTCACGACCTCAGCATGTGTCATGCCTTAGGCAGCATATTCAATGGTGTACAGCACAATGGTAACAGACAAACACACCAATGAGCACCGACTTGCAATTGACATTTATTACCAAGAACACAAATATATACAAAGCAATAATTAGGCATGGGTCACGAACAAAATGGATGGCATGAAAGAAGAAAATTCAAATTATTGGAAATGATTGCGGGTGTGACCGAATGTAGTTCCACTTTGAGTAGGTGCGTACTGGCCACGCATGTGGCTTCAGAACGCTGTGGTTGCCATCCAGTGATAGCAGGATTAGTGACGACGGGAAGAGTTTTGAGTGCTATGTCAGAAACATGGCGGGAGCTCTGGAATGATTTTACCGCGGCCTGCATGCGCATCAAAACCCACTGGCTGCATTGTGGTAGATTGAGAGTGTCACTGAATGACAGATTCTGGTGAAAAATCTAGCGCTGGTGAAAAAATCTACGGAATGGTGTCTTAAATAAAGACAGTCTTGCGATGCGGCCGCACTGCTCGGGAAGTGATGAGCAGTGATGTGATCGGCCTAAGCCGATTCGGCGCAGCTTTTGGAGCAGCTGAAACCTCGTTCTGGAGCACCAGATCAGTCTTTTGGAGCAGTTGCCTCCCACACATTTTGGAGCACAAAAGTAGCTAAGCGGGAGCAGTTTTACCACATTTAACAAATAAACATATGTACGCATACATGTATTGGTGTATGCATAGTTTCCCCAAAAGGTGCAATTAACTCACTACTCTTCGGTTTCCTGCGGACAGCCCTAAACTTCTATATATCCGTGACACATAGGCCGCCCAATATTTCCTCCCGATACATACGCTACAGACAGCAAAAGCTTTCCATGCATATTCTTTTTGTTATTAAAAGAAGAACTATATTGTGTTCACGTCTGTGCTTGTTGGCACAACCAAGACGCTTGAGCAGTGTGGCGAAGTACATGCTGTCGCACTTTATAGACAGAATTGTAAGAATTTTGGTTCATTGGTAGTTTATAACATGGAGGGTATAATAAATGATTGACAAATTGTGCTACAATTACAACGGTGCGCTCAACGAAATTTTCTGATGATGAAGGCTTGCACTACATTGAATTTTTGCGGAGTCGAGAAGCAGCACTGATACAACGAGATAGCGCGCCACAACATGGTTTCCCAACATGCCACTGTAGCGGCTGAAATCGCTGATAAATTCTGGCCGTTATGTGGCATTAAAACTTCAGTGCCCTGTATGGAATCTTTCCGAGGACAGCACAAGTAGCACTCCATCTTTTTTATAAAGTAACCTAGCTAGAAATTCCTATTACAAAATGTAATGCTTACTGTAATTTATGTAATAATAGACTGCCATCTCACAAAAACTTGTGGTTGTACAGATTATTCGATTTTTTTTCTGGTTCCATAACATTCAGACTTTTTACCTGATCTGACGATGAAATTTCATAGTATGAGTAGTTGGCACTCCTTGGTGCCAACTACCCCTTCCCCCCTTTCTGGCCGGTGAACTGAATATGTACATTTTATGATTGAATAGAATCTAGACATGTAATGAGTGCTGAAATAAATCTTGCGTATGTGAACCTGCATTCTTAATTAAGACAAATATTTATACTCTATACGTGGCAACTTTAGTTTCCACTTCTCCCTCCTTGGCGTCACTGTTTGTGTCAGTACATCCAGCTCTCGTACAAGCTGCCAGCTTACAATATTTCGCAAGCCTCCATCTGTTAGCACTAAGCTAAAGTTTACGGCAGGGCACGTGCTTTGGTGCAGAAGTCACCATTTACGAGACACTGTGTACATGGCTTTGCAGCTGGGCAAAATGGTCGCAACTGGCGGCAAGTGCAAGTTACAGCTCATCACCATTAGCCCAACGAATAACATTCTGTGTGGAGTACGCAACTGGTGGCCCTGGGAGATTTCTTATAACTACACAGCTCTCGCATGTCTGCTTCAATGACCACTAAAATTACGATGGTAACTTATGTAATTCGAGTGCCTGCCATAATTTTCTTCTCTCCGAAGGACTGCAAAAGTAATGTCTTGGCGCACGCTTGGCGCAAATTATGCGATTTCTGCCGAAATGTAGCAGGATGTAGCAGGTTCCACCTCTTGGCGCAGTTTGGCGCAACTGGTGCAGCAATCACATCACTGGATGAGTCACTCTGAAATCGTCGAGTAGTAATCACAATTTCACAGCAATCCTAGGCAAGCGCCTTTTCCTTTTGTGTTGGCACTTGCAAAAACATTGCTGAAGCGGAAGTGATCAGGAAAATTATTCGTTGCGACGAGACTTTTTGCATCGTTTCCTATGGGCACTGACAGGGTATATCGAAGATTCTTCGTTGTGGTGGAAATTTTGCTGTAGCAGCACTAGTTTTAGTGGGATTAGACTGTAAACCTATTTGAAGAAAAGGTTTATGTCAAACATACGGGATTAGGTTGATTGAAAATAAATAGGAAAGAAAAGGGAAATCGAAATACAGTTGAACCCCTTTATAAGAGACATGCACCGGGGAGCAATTCTTGTCTTTTATATGAGGTGTCTCTTAAAGCGGGGTACCACGTATGCATATTCTTATCAACATTTATTTAACTGTAGGCACACTGGTGTCTCCTACCCATTTGTCTCTTACATCAGTGTCTGTTACCAGAAAAAGACCTTCCTCTGAATAAGGCACATGGAATGATAGATACTTTAAAAACTGAATGTTGCACCAGAAAAATAATTGCATAAGTGGAACCCCGGTTTTACATCCCCCCGTTTAACGACGACCCGCATTTTACGATGGATTTGTCCCGCCCGGCGAAAGCCCCATAGACTCAATGCATTAACCCTTTCAGGGTCGAATTTTTTCACAAAATGCATGCCAAAAATGTGTAATTTTTTTTATTGCTGAAATAAATTCTTCAGACCATTCTATTTACAAAAAAAAATTGTCCTAAATTTTGTTTCGTGACCGTAAGTGACAAAAAAATCATTTTGTGTTGCTACATACACATGGTTTACTCATAGTAACATCAAGCAAAATCCTAAACAAAACACTTTTACGATTTCTTATAAATAAAAATTATGCATTATAATAAAGATAGCTCACAGATATACAAAAATAAGCGCACTAGAGCACTTTTCCGGTAGAAAATGTTTTTTCTCTAACACTAAACACTGGGGAATAGTCACCTTTGATCCGATCCGGATCCTCACCGCGCACGCTTTCAAGATGTCACTCCTTCATAGTCATCCGAGTCTGAACTCGTAAGTAAATCCTCGCCTGACAAACTGCCATCCAATAAAACAGATTCGGCACTTGGGGAATAGTCCACATCGGAAGAATCGCCGCTCGACTCCCTAGCACCAGAGCAACCGGCGAGCACTTCCGCAGCTTATAGGCGAACTGCGTGACTGAGCGCACGGAAGAAAACTGTGTGGTTGTGCGCCCGTCCAGAAAGCAAACAAGTGAAAAAGCTATAATAATCCTTCGTCTTATTGCCAATGAGACGGAGTTAGTTTTTCCGAGTTCCCTAAACAAGGAACTCAACCACGCTGGCGTCGTTTGTGCAATTAGCACCTTCCAAAACAGATGGAATCGCGCCCCGAGGAGCAATAAACGAGTCACAAGCGGTCACCCTTTGAGAGATTAGAAACCAGACAGCTATCAGCTTTGCGGGCGCGAGAAGCAATAACCAACCGAAGGACGAAACCGAAACCAGCCGCGCTGCGCCGCACGCGCGTTCGGGTGTGCAAGTGAAAGTGCGCCGCTTCGGAAAGCAAAAAGCAACAGAGAGACACCGGTGCGCGAAAAAAATTCCACAGTTTTCCGAAGAATGGCAGCACATGTCAAGCAAGAGAAGCGATCGGAAAGGCGCGCGTATTAAACCAGCCGCACCGCGGGCGCGCTTGGGATAGCCGGCTATCCCGAGCACAAGCGATAGCCGGCGCCACTTTGCGAAGCATAAAAAAAGCAACAACGAAGAAACATCGGCGCATGAAAAAAATTCCACGCATTCCCGAAGTGCGGCAGCCCGTGCTAAACAAGAGAAATGATCGAGAAAAGCACGCGTTTTAAACATAGAGGCGGTGCCGTACATGTACGGTGAAAACCATTTGGGCACTGTTAGGTGCTGCCGTACAAGTACGGCGAAAACCCTGAAAGTGTTAAAAACCCCAATTTTCCAACGCCATTTTAGGTCGAACCCGCGTTTCCCGACGATCTAGCCGCGAAGCAAGGGGACCCAATGGCAAACAAAAGGGAAGTCCGCGGGTGTCTTTCGTCGCACCAGCAAGAGGGGCACCCCTTCGCATGCCATGCGCGCAGGAAACCGGTTCATTTCGGCTTTTCGCTGCCATTCATTCGTCTTCCCCTCACCCTCTGAGCAGCCACGAAAGCGGCGTAAAGGGGCACTGTTGTGGTTTCCCCATTCTTTCCCGCTTTCGTCATGCAAGGGCGTCAGAAGGATTTTGTCTAGGGGGGTGCTAACCTGTGTAGCATCTTAGTTGAGGGAGGGGGGGGCAGAGGTGCTGGAGTAGCTTGGGTAGGGGAATGGGCTAGTATCGCTTCAGGGGGGGCAAGTGCCCTTTTGCATTCCCCTGCTGACGCGCATGGTATGCACACGGCACCTTGGAGGAGACTGGACCTTTACCGCAGCAGGTGTTTGGCACAGCTGCTATATCGCTTTGCAGGTGTGTTGGCCGCAGCCATGGCAGCCCCGATGGCCAAACTTAGCGAAGAAGCCCCCCCCCCCCCCTTTTTTTTTTCTCGATCGTCAGAGAATGCTTTTTGTGGGTTTTAGAGCCCTGTAGAGCTTGTTGATAGTTTGCATTGAAGTCTCTCGCTAATCAGTTGTGCTAAACGTGTTTTTGAGGGCATAAATTTTCGTCTTCGGATTTTACGACAATTTTTTGTGGTCCCGAGAACGTCGTAAAACCGGAGTTTGACTGTACTTGGAATTGGCATACCAATAAGCATAAGCTGTGAAAGTCTTATAAACGTCCACTCAAAATAAAGGAACACTTCCAAAGCAGCGTCCCCCTTGAAGCGTTTTGTAACTTCCCACCGGTATCTCTCATGAACTTCTTTGAATACAGTAAAATCTCAGTAAATGAAAATCTCTTAAACGAATGCATCTAATATGATTGGTTCCGTACCCGAAGTCTGCAACTCTGTTGATCTCTCGGTAAAGAGAACTCCCATTAAGTGGAACATATTTTCCTCGTCCCTTCAGTTTCCATTTAACGAGAGTCTACTCTTGGTTCTTTCGTATATATCCGATTTGTTCATGATAACCAGTGACTTACTGCTTGCACATATGCCAACATTTATGGCAGTGTATTTGTGTTGGAAATCAGTGCTCATCCATATTTTTGTCTCCCTTATTGTGCTGGCCTCACCAGCTAGCCAAAGCAACCAATTTGCTTAAGTTAAAGGGATACTCAAAAAACTGTCCCATCTCCCGCTAAAGGGAACCATGTGTGGATGCGAAGCAGCTGGTTAATACGTTGCCGTTCTCGTTTCACGCCAGCGCCCCGCGAGCTCATCGCGGCGCTGCACAGGAGAGAGAATGAGGCACGCCCGCTCCATCGTTTTCATACCACGGAACTGCCGTGGCGCCCCCAGCGGAGTATGCAGCTATCACACCACCTGTAGTGCGCGCCGCTCCATAGAGGATTCCTAGAGGAGAGAACAGGGGGACCGTAGGAGAGGAGAGAGAGGGGGGAGCGGACGCGCATGTGCTGTGGTGGTGTGGGACGAGAGAAGGAGGGACAGACTAAGCCCCCCCCAAACACATGCAAGCAAGATCAAGGAATGGAGTCAACCTGGGCAACAGACATTGCTAGCCATTGCTAAGCAGCCTCTCTGTGCTCTCAGCCATGACTCTGGTGACTGTGGTGGTGGTTGACGGCCTTATTGTACTACAGTGTTCTGGTTCACAGAGTGGGTGCTTCCCTACTTCATGAAAGTGGCCGGACAGACATAGCCCCGAGCATCAGATGCTTCACATCTAAAATGGAAAGCAATGATGGTAGCATCGAAATCCTACCTGTAAGACGCAACTGTTCTGATAAACAGAGTACATTTCACATATTTTTGAACAGTTGGCTGCATCCCTAGAGGATTGTCAGTGAACGGCAGCAGCACACCAGCGCGAGTCCCTACACCACAGTCGCCGTGGCGGACGCAGGGTGCATGTTTTCCCCTGCGACTTCTCTTAGTAGAAACCATGGTAGGAAAGACAGTCAGAGCGACAGTAGGAACGACAGCAGGAATGACAGTAGGGACCATAGTAGAGACCATAGCAGGAGCCATAGTAGAAGCCAAGCGTCTCGAGAGACGTGGGCAATGGCTGGCACTGTTAGCACGCCCGTTTGTAGCGACGTTACATTTCACCTCTGCACTTGCCAGTTTGCGAGAAATGCATTAAATTCATTACTTCTAAGGTTGTGTCTACCGATATTGGTACCAAATCTTTCCATATGGCTAAAAATTTGAGAGGCAAAAATGTTGTTCACTATCCCTTTGTAAGGTTGCACTCTGCGTGAACCCCCCCTCCCCACATCGACATTCCTGAGCTGGAGCGGGCAAGACTGCTTCACTCATTCATCCGCTTCTTGCACGGACCCGCCTGTCCGGTCTTGGCTGGTGTCAATGACCGCAGGCAACTAGCAGTGATCCGGAGAGACAAGGGATAAAAGGAGCGGTCAGGAGAGCCCGCGATGTCTTTTTGCAACAGGATAGCTTGCCTGTACATAGTTCTGTACATAAAGTTTTTTGTTCTAAAACGTACAGCAGTGAAGGCATCTTCCTCCGTGTCAACGTCACAAAGACGGCGGCGATTTCCATCGCGAAGCTTGGGCCCAGCCTTGCTTCACCCACAAAGAACCTGCCCGAACATTCCCAAGTTTGGACGGAAATTTACTTCCTTGAAAATTCAGATGCTTACTCAATACAGTCGAACCCACTTATAACGATCCCAGATATAACGATCTATCGGTTATAACGACCATATTTCGGCGCACTTACGATTTTCCTATGCTATCCATTGAAACTGTGTCCACATATAGCGAACATTTTTTAAAGCCGCCTACTTTTACAACGAACACTTCCGACGTGGTCGTGGTAAAAATATGGCGCATACGAAGCGAAAAAAAGAGTTAAAACGGGCATTCGAAAGCTTGTAGAGGCGCGCGGTCGCACGTGCCCCGCTGCAGTTTACTCGCGACGAAGATATCGTAGACCGCGGCGAGCACCGCACGCAGATTTCGGACGCTGCGAGCGAGATCGCCCACTATGGCTCACTTTCCAGCCATTTCTTCCCCAGCAGTGAGGAAAAAAAAAAAAAAGAGAAGAAGAATTAGGAGGCAGTACGAAGACTCGCGGTCAGCTTTCGCACGGCAAACATTTCTGACGCCGTTCCGCATCTATACGACCGCCGACGATGAACCAAACAATGCCTTCGAACGCAAGAAGCCATAAATGGGAGAAGTGATAAATTTTTGTTGCATAAAATTTCACTGCGACGCTCAACTCGCCGACGCCGCAGAGTGCTGCAAAAGGTCTTCCGCCTTTCGGTGACTGGTCGATCAATGATAACGACTTCTGCGCGATTGCAGCATTGCCTTAACGGATAAGCATCAGAAAAGAGCGAAGGAGAGATGGCGGGTGGCGATGAACGTGCGATTTTGACTCATCGCCGACAACCTTATCACAGTCATCTGCAGATATCTGCTCGGCTGCGCGTGTTTAAACCGGAGTGACGGCGGTGCAAGCGCGTCATGCTGCCGTTCTCAAGTTCACCGCCGCCGCGTCGTGCGAGGCCGCTTGCGCGTTGCTTGCAAAATGCGCGTCTTCGTTGTACTGAACGAACAGGCGACCCGCCGCACACGTGCACGGTCCGGAGTGAAGCATGCACGAAGAACGCACAAGCACGCGCATACAGAAGCCAGCAAACGGCCCGGCGATAACGGCGTGAGCCGAGTAGGCGACGCGCTGCACGCAACTAGCCAGGGATGATGGGCTCCACGTGGCGGCACCGCGGTTTAGTGAAACGGCGTGAGTTCACTGCACAGGTGGTTTAATTCACTAGCGACCACGCAGCGGGCGTCGCTTAACACGGGAAAAGGCCTAACTTGTCGCCGGAGGGGTTGCTAGCACTTTTTATTAAAGTACGCAGAAAAAGAAAACGGTTTGGTCGCTAAGTGCACGTTTTTAAGGGCGAGTCCATATACAACGAACTACTGATATAACGACCACTTTTCGCCGCACTTTCGAGTTCGTTATAAACGGGTTCGACTGTAGCTAGAAGCACTAAGATCACATACTACAGATGCCATAAGGCAAAAGTGGAACTGGCAAACACTACCAAGGCTAAACAAACAAAAACACGGACTGTGCAGGGGCTGTTGCCATAGCACAAATGGAAATGCATTGCATGCAAAACTCAAAGGTTGTGGGTTTTAGTAACACTGGCAACAAGTTACTTTTTCCGTATGTTAAAAGCAAACCTACATATCTAGGCTTGTGCGAATAGTAAATTTTAGGTTTGAAGCAAATTCGAAGCGAATAGTGATTTTGGACGAATAATTTCGAATCGAATTCGAATAGTGTATATGTATCATATATTATAAAGAAAAATGGGGATATTTGTCATGACCTAACTAAGCTGCACAATGTTTTTTTTAAATTAAAACAAGGCCTGTGCTAATGCCATTGTTTTGCTTCAAAGGAAGTGGAAACAACTTTAAATAGTAGAAGGATTTGAGTAGTAAAATTTTTGCGTACATCAGCTCATTTCAGTATTACTATATGTTACAGGCAAGTGATAACCTACAAAATAAGTCAAGTTTTAAAATTAACTATATTTAGAGCATATGAGCCAGTATAACAAGCTTTTAAACTTTAAAAATGAATCAATATGAGGGCAATATCTTCATTTAACCGTGAAGTGGGGCTTCGCAGCAGTGCGGATTTCCCCTGGATACGTGTTTTCACGGCTTAGCACCACTTTACTGCAGTGAAACCACCTTTACAGAAAGTTACATGCGGACTAATGTACACCTGGAAAGGTGCTTTCACGCCTTAGCATTCCTCCACTGCAGTGAAACAACCTTTACAGGGGGGGTTACATGCGGACTAATATCCATCTATTCGTCCGTTTCGAATACTTCGAAATTTTCAATAACTTAAATTCGAGTCGAAGCGAATTCGAATACTGCAATATTCATTCGAATATTCGAAGCATTCGAATATTCGCACAAGCCTACACATATCCCATGTGTGATGGTCTCTGCCAGCTTTGGCAATTTAGAGCCATGGATTATTTTTCCATCAGATATAGCAGCCCTATACAGTAAAACCCCGTTAATTCGGACTTCACGGGACCGGAGAAAATGTCCGAATTAACCGAGGGTACGAATTATCGCGAGTACGTTCAAAACACTTGAAAAATGTATCCTACACCATCAAACTTTTATTTCTTAAAAAAATCGGTGATCGCAGTTTGCTTCGCGGAGACAATGTGCGAGGAAGTCACAATTTTGCAGAGCTCCTGCAGGTGACTTAGTCCGCGCACACTGTTTGGGGAAACCATGCGAATGTCCTCTAAGACGGCCAACTCCTGACAGCAACTCGTAAGTGGACGCGACGGCCGACGCAAGAACTAGCGGCGCTGCTGTGCCATCTTGCTTCCTGCCTCACGCGTCGCGAGAAACGCGCCGCAAGCGCCTACTCCGCGCGCGTCCGAGCTCGTGGCGGCAGGTGCGTCGCCTCCGCGATGAGCATCGGCAATGCGCCAATGGGAGCAATGCTGTGTTGCCGTAGGCTCATAGCCGATCCAAGTGGCCATGGCAAGTGAAGCAAAATGGAACAGCAGTGCCGCAAGTTCACACGTCGGCCGCGTGTGTCGGCTCGCAAGTGGAGCTGCGAAACTGAACGCACAGCTGTCGTCGCGCGGAGCAGACAGAGCAGCGACAGAGAACACCTACGACGCACGACGCGAAACACGTCAGTTTTCCAACTGCCTCCATCTTTGCCAGTTGCTGATGACAGTAGCGATGCGCCTTTCATTTAGTTGAAAACCAGCGCCATGCTTTTTTTTTTTTTTTGTGCCTCCGAGATGCTGAGCTCATTCCTACTTCGATTTAAATCTCGAAGGCCACGATCCGATCTCTGAAGTTTAGGTGCGCCGTCGATTTCGGACTTGAAGCGCGGCCGCGGCTGCATCTGCCGCTGCTTCCCCGTCAAGACCCGACCTACCCGACCTCGGTCGGGAGTCCGAATTAACCGAAGCGCGGTCGAATCTGTCCGAATTAATGAGTTTTCAATCATAGAACAATGCACATTTTGGACGGGACCAGACGCCGCGGCCGAATTAACCGAAATTCCGAATTAACGGGGGGCAGTGGTGGGAATGTCATCCACCATTTTGGAGCAGCCATTGGAGCAGGCAAAATCTGCTTTTGGAGCAGCTACCTCTGTGTTTGGAGCATGCACAGGCTTTTCATGATACACACAGAGGAAGAAAATTTAGCTTTAATTCAGTTTAATGTTCCCTCAGTTTGCAATCATTTATTCAGAGGCATCAAGCCCACAAAATAAGCACGTAGTATGCAGGGGCATAGGCAGAAATTTATATTTTGGGAAGTGGGGGGGGGAGGGCAGGGCACCTCCTTCATCTGAAGTGGGGGGCCGAGCAGGCGAATCAGGTCGAGTGTCATTTTGTGCTCCGTATGCTACGGCGAAAAAAATAATTTCGGGGGGGGGGGGGGGCACGGGCCCGGTTTGCCACCCCCTGGCTACGCCACTGGTAGTATGCATTAACCACCAAGTTTGCATCTCTTTACGTGCGCCATCGCCGCTAAAAAAGGAATACAGTAAAATCTCGTTACAACGAGCACCACATTAACGAACATTTCAGATTAACGAACTTTTAAGAAATCCCGCGCCGACTGCCTATAGTTTCAATGTAAAAATATTTCACTACTACGAACTTCAGAATAACGAAAATTTCAGAATAACAATCGTTATTTAATTCCCGTGTCATCTTAACAACACCTCAGTACTACGAACTTATACCCGAAATGCGAGGATTCTCAGATTTCAGTGCATCAGTCGTGGCAGTCGGAGCTGCAAGGTAGCAGACGACGTAGCGCAAAGAGCGGACGCCCTCCCGCAAAAACCTGAGATGGCGCGGGAGGAGAAAGACGCGGGCGGAGGGTTGCGGAGGCCAGGCGACGACGCATCAGGTTTTGTAAGCGGAGTGCCGGGGAATATGGGCTCGGAAAACCCGAGACGGTGTGGGAGAAGAGCCAACCAAGCCAACGCTCTACCAACGCCGAAGCAACGCCGGCAACGCGTTGGCTGAAGTGGGCATTTCTTTTCTTTTTTTCCTGCTTTTGCGGAGGCGACGACAACGCATCGCATTTTTCTTGCTTGCTTTATCAGTTGTTCGCGTGCTGTCACCCGTATCAGGCCTCTCCATCTTGTTTTTCTTCTGCGTATTTTATTGGGTTGGAAGTGCGTGCCGGCGTTCGTGTTGTCATGAGCTCAAGAACTCCTCCTCAGCGAAGAAGCGGAAGCAGTTTTCTTTGAGTGAGAAAGTAGACATTCTTCGTGAAATAGAAGACGGGAAGAAACAAGCCGTCGTGGCTAAAGAACGTGGAGTGGCGCGGTCGACGATCGCCACGATTCTCAAAGATAACGAGAAGATCTTCAAGCACCAGCACGAATCTCAGCTTGCCCCATCAAGGAAGCGACTGCGGCTCGGCGATTTTCAGAATATTGACGCAGCAGTGCTCACTTGGTTTACAGACGTGAGAGCACAGAAAGTGCCCGTGTCATGGCACTGAAAAGCTGAAGCCTCTTGTGATCGGGAGGTTTTCGATGCCGTGCCAGTATCGGGCAAATGAGCGTGCCTGGATGACGCGCGAGCTGTTTTCCGAGTGGCTGCTGACGGTAGACGAAAAGATGGAGGGGCGGCACATTTTGATGATCGTTGACAACTGCTCGGCGCACATTGTGAACATTCGGCTTACTAATGTGCGTCTTGAGTTCCTGCCGCCGAACTGCACATCAATACTTCAGCCACTGGAAAAAGGAATAATAAGGAGCGTGAAGTCGCACTTCCGGAAGCACCTTGTTCAGCGGCTGCTCATAAACCTTCGCCTACAGCGCTCGACAGCCATCAACGTCCGAGAGGCTGCGGAAATGCTCACAGGTGCATGGTGGAGCGTCACATCCACCACCATTCAAAACTGCTGGAAGAAGGCCGGCCTGATAACAGATGGCCAACCACTAAGTGGTGAACCGGCAGCGGAGGGAAGTTCCAGCGAGCTCTGGAGCGAGGTGGCCGAGCAGCTAGCCGTCGATCCCTCAACCACATTTGACGACTATGTCGAGTGTGACGAGGCGACGTGGACATCAGCGGAGCTTACGACTGATGACATCCTGCAGAGCGTCCAGGGCACAGACTCAGGATGAGGATTGCAGCGATGACATGGACGACGATGTCACGGTAGCACCCGAAGATCGCGACGAGTCCGTGTCGGCCACAGATGCGTTGGACTACTTGAGGAAACTCCGCATATTCATAGAAAAAAGCGGCACAGCGACCGAAGCAGTGCATAAAAATGCGGACGGTCTAGAATCGTTCGTGATGCAGAGTTTGTGCTGCACCCGTCAAAAAAAAGATCGCGGACTATTTCAAATAAACGTGCCTTGTCTGACGTTTACGTGTGTATTGTTGTGAGAAACGAGTTCCAGGACGTACCGTTGCAAAGGTAGGACGTTTGCTTTACTGAAATGCTATTGTTATGGTAAATTTTCGGGGTTTCACTATAACGACCTTTCAGAATAACGAACATTTTTCCGCGGTCCCCTGAAGTTCGTTATACCGAGATTTCACTGTAAATACAATGCCACAACAATTATTGCCTGAAGTGCCCACCACAAAGCCATTTCTTTCTTTTTGCCAAAGTTCAGAAATGATTGGCACTCTCGCACGACCGTCCGATGGCACGCGGTGGCGACACCAAGGAGCATTTTGAAACTACTGCGGAGTCCGGGATAAGCAGCCGACGCAGCGACGAAACGGACATAATCGGCTGTCCGCCATAAATGTGTACCGCGATCTGCTACGAAAGCTGACAATTTTTTTGAAACGCGGTACGGCTGCAGGGAGCCGATCGTCTACTGGCTAGTTAACCGAGTGCAGTGCTTCGCCTACTCGGCGTACACGCCGTGCCGAGCCGCTTGCGCCCACTTCGCTTCAGACCATGAACAGATGCGGCGAGAAGCCTGTTGTGTTAACGCGACGATGACGAGCTTTCTGCAAGCGATGCTCTAGCGGTCCTGACAAAGGACGGAGGCGCATTTGGGCTGTCGCCTAATGAAAGCGTGCAGTATGGTTACAACAGCTCTACGCTTACTGTACCGTACGCGCGTGGTTAGCGTGATCAATGCAGCGAGGTTTCTCGGTACCCGCGACCCACAACGCTCAACTCGGCAACAGCGAGCTGCTTTCGTTTCTGCAAAGCGGTGCGCAGTGAACACGGTACCGCAGGAGGGGGCAGTGATCGGCAGCCCAGCGCGCTCAGGTAGTCACCGGCTATTAGAGACGTGCAGTACGTTAAAGTGGCGCTACACCACACGTGTGCACGAGCAGAGAGCTGAAGATACTGTGATACTCAGATACTTCCGTGCGGTTGCGGCGATGCCTTTACAGGTAAGCATAGTGAAAGAACGAAGGCGAGGTGGCGGCCACCGACGAACACGCCAGTATGACTTATCGCAGACAACCTTACCGCAATGACTGTCTTCAGCTGAGCGCTCGGGCACACGTGTCGCGTAGCGCTACTTTAAGCCTACTGCACGCTTTTAAGCCGGTCGTTGTCCGGGACGATACTCAAGCGCGCACCGCTTAGTAGAAGCAAAATAGCAGCTCGCTGTTGCGGAGTTGAGCGTTGCGGGTCATGCACCAAGAACCCTCACTGCATTGACGCTATCACGATAAACGCACGCGTACGGTACAATAATTGTGGCGCTGTTGTAACCATAGTACACGCTTTTATTAGGCGACAACCAAAATGAACCTCTGTCCGCTGCCAGGACCGTTAGAGCATCGAGGATTGCGCATCGCTTGCGGAAACCTAACGTTGCAGCGTGGCTACAGCGTTGCCACTGATATTGAATTGGATTGCGTCGGCTCACACAGCGGCTGTTGCGCCAGTAAATGCAGCAGTGCCAAGGAGGTTGAAGTACTCCTTGAGCAGCGCAAGTGCACAAGATGGCAACCATCACGTGCTTCCGCTCACTATGCGCGCTGTCAACATTACTTTTGGTTCCAAAACCACCCTGTGGCGCAGCAATGGCGCAAATTTGACAAAAAGGACCCTTTTGGAGCAGTATGGCGCAGTAATTCCCAGTTGGCGCAGATTGGCGCAGGTTTCCCACCACTGCGGGGGTCGAATTAACGAGATTTTACTGTATAGGGCATATATTGACTGGCAGCCAAGTCTAGTCAGTTTTACAGCCACAGCACACACAAGATCCAAAGCCTGCCACACCAACACAGCAGGTAGCAAAATAAAGAACTCCTTTATAAAAGCAATGCAAGAACTGAACGGCTTCCCACTTTGGTGCAGACAAAAAGCATTGTACAAAAATGGATAGTTTCTTAAAGGGGCCCCGCAACACTTTTCCAAGGGGAGACAAGGGATAAAAGCCATGCAATGGATTCACTAAAGGAGCTTATTGCCTCACGAATTCACCGCCGCAAAAATTTTAAAAATCCGTCCAGTGCGAACAGTTACAAAGACCTGTCGCACGCTACAATTGCATTCTCTCTTCTCTCGTCCAGACAAAAGTGCTGGAAGCTAAGCAGGGAGGGATGGCACGGGGGGAAGAAAATACGTCACGCGTGCCTCGTGACCTTGAACACTCTTTTTTCCTTCGAATGCACAGCTTTTCAGTGCAGGTGCGTGCACGCGTTGACAAGTTGCAGCCTCTTGTGGTGGCCCCAGTAACGACTGAGCGCGCCATGCTCAAATCAGCCAATGGCTGATACTTGGCCTGGGATGTAGAGATTTCTGAGCCCTTAACGTCATTTGTCGAGAGAAGAGCAAGCGATTTTCAGCTGACTGAGAATTTATTGTAAATTCCAGGCTCGCATGTTCTCGGGAGCCTCAACTACCGATCGGTAGCGTTTTCTAACCATGCTCAAAAAGTGTTGCAGGGCGCTTTTAATATACTAATCTTTCTTATTGCACACCTATACATATGTATGTCATATTGCGCTCTACTCACCACTTGTTAATTGCGCGGGAGGGGTTTGCCACGTCCAAGTCCCATAAGCCTCATCCGTGCACGTATTTCTGCTTCAGAGTCTTCCTCGCTCTTTTGCTCAGCTCCTGCCCCAAATGGAAAACATAAAAGTGCATTACGTTTCAATTCCCTTTTCGTTCCTGCCTCGCTGTGCTTACAAACGATCCTGTGAAGTCAATGGACAATGCAGCTGCACCTAGCTACAATATCTCAGCATTAGACATAGAAAAGAAACATTGCATCTTGTACATAGGTCAGCAAACTCACTCACGAGTCGACTCACCACGCTCACTCACACTCCGATTGAATCGTGAGCTTGGGCGAGTCTGGGTGAGTATTTCGGAGAGCGAGTCCAAGCGAGTCGGGTTAAGAAAAATGTTAGCGAGTCTGAGTCCAAGTGAGCCCTAAGCGCAAAATGTATTTCTTGAGAGAGTCTGAGTGAGCTCTACACTTTTTTGCCGATTTATGGTCCTAAAGTTGAACCCCTTTATAAGAGACGTGCACTGGGCAGCAATTCTCATTTATATAAGGTGTCTCATAAGCAGGGTACCACGGTTGCATTTTCTTATGAACCCCTGTTTCAGTGTAGGAACACAAGTCTCTAGCCAATCGTCTGTTACATCAGTGTCTCTTATAAAGGGGCTCAACTGTATTTACTCAACTCGTTCCCAGGAATTCTCGATAAAAATCTCATGCGAGTCATCTCTCAATAAAAATGTTCTTACTGGATTACAACCACTGACATCTCACATTTGAAGGTAGGAGATCAAAAGGCACCAAGTAGAGCACCGATTACGTGAGACATTGGTGTTACACGAGACATTGGTTAAAGAGCATTGACACCAAGTTCGAAGGAGCAAATTGTACGCTAACGGACTCATCAGTCAGTTCAATCAGAATCAGATAGAGCCGCGAGTCTGAGTGAGTCCAAGTGGGTGATATCTTCACAAGTCTGAGTGTGAGCGAGTCTGGCTGGGAAAAATTTCAGTAAATCCGCGTCCGAGTCCGCGTCCAAGTGAGTACGGTTCAAGAAAATTTCACTGAATCCGAGTGAAAGTGAGTCCCAAGTGCTAAATATATTTCACGAGCAAATCTGAGTGAGCTCCACATTTTTTGCCAACCTATGATCTTGTATTAAAAAAAATAAATAAATAAAAGATTTCCATAATTACACTACCCAATGATCAGGGAGACTCGTGTTTGTTGTACCGAAGTACTACTGTACTGTCAATACTGAAATGATCAACAAAATTAGAAATGAGGGCTATGTATGCAGTAAATTTCACACGTTCATCAAAAAAAAAAAAAAATACTATATGAAACCCTTGCCTTACAAACCCCACCCAATACAGTCACCGACTGTTTATTCGGATGCTGAAAATTCAGACAGCCTGTTTGAATGCCTTCGCGGCACCGCCACTCTTACCACTCTTCCCATTAAAGTAATGTAAACTCGCGACCGGAAATTGGACGCCCCACAGCACACCATTCGATATTTCAGACTCCAGCTGGCTGATCGAATGAGACATCGAATGCCGTGACAAGCCTTCTGCGATGTTTACAATATTTTTGCTAGGTTGCCAGCACTGGCCATGGCTGGAGATCATGCCAGTGTAAAAAAACTCATTTTTCTGGAAAAAGGAAATGGTCTTTTTGAACTCATCATTTCCAAGATCCTTGTCTGTTCAAGGATATTTCGAAAGAAAAATGATGTACCTAGTTATCTTGAGCAGTTCGAAAGTTATGACCATTTTTCCAACCCCTCCTGGACGCTGTCAAAACCGAAACTGAAGGTTTCCGATTCCACAACACCTGCGTTGGTGTCACAAATATTTTTCGTTATGCATATTACGTACTATACTAAGTTGTCTAAGAACAGCCGCCCTAATCTTTAACTATCGTGCGTGAGCGCCAACTTTTTTGTTCGTCAGCGCCATACAACGGAGCCAAGTTGCAAACAGGGCGAGAGTAAGCGAATGCCCACGAAGCGCGCTCAGCTGGGCACATCACCTGTTTGGCTGTTCCTTCGTGAGAATGTCACCCTGCATTAACTCGCTTCAGACGGCGCGGTTTCATGTGGTTTCATGTGGATGCGGTTTCATGTGTAACATAGGAAAATCGCAAGTGCACCGAAATATGGTCGTTATAACCAATAGATCGTTATATCTGGGATCGTTATATGTAAGTGGGTTCGACTGCATATACAGGGTGTCTCAGCTATCTTCAGCCAAGGGTTAAAAAATAAAATATTAGAGGCACGCGAGTGAAATGAGTTACATATTGCTGACAGCCAGCTTGGGCAGTACAGGCAATTTTGTTTTGTAATAGATCAAGTTGTTAATCAGGATTGTTTAACTAAATTAATAAATATTGACTTTAGGGCAGGAAATGGGACTTGCAAAATTCAACAGCGCCTTCAGAAACCCCCTTATTGCATTATTTGCGATAAAGAAAGTCTCACGTGTACCACTTTTTCCAAGCTGCAAAGAAAGCTCGTGAAACAAAAAAAAAAGCCACATGACTAGCATATTCGTGCACCGCGATCGTGCTCCTCTCAGCCGTGGTTTGAGCGAATGAAATCAGCCGCTGCTGCGATTAGCTGGCAGCGTTGCAGCGGTAGGCTGATAAGTTGACGGTGGTTTCTTGGCCCTTTGCCAGCCATTTGGCGTGCGTGACAGTGCAAGTTGTAGCGAGCGCGGTAAGTTTAATGCTTCTGTCAAAGTGTCATTCCATCCCAACTGAAGCTAGCGCACCTTGATTTCGAACAGTATTACTCAAATCCCATGGGCAGAGAAGCTGGCACCACTTACAACGGAGAGCGAAGTTGAAGTCTTGCATTTCACTTCCACTGACATGCACATGCCATGGCCGGGATCGAACCCGCAACTTTCTGGTCAACAGTGAAGCACTGTAACCACCGAGACACCAAGATAGCCCATTAATGTAGGGGATAGCATGGCCCTGCCTGCTCCTATGCATCGACCGTAACACTGAGAACAGAACTGGCAACTATGTGCTTCTGAGCTCACAACTGTCAAAACAAGCTCTGCATAGTTTCATGCTTGCATGTGTGCTGCCATCCTGAATTGACAATCTTAACTGCCTACAAGTTTGGCAACCATAAGTCGAAACCCTTGATTGTCAGAAATCTCAATCACCGGATGCCAATTGCTCCACTGATGGGCGTCTCAGATCGCCAAGCAAATTGCAGTTAAACATTTGACTGATAGGCATCTCAGGGTGTTCAGAAGTACAGCTAAGAATACTGCGTGTCTGCGTCCCCGAACTGCACAAATGATAACTTTGCGCTGCAACTCCTAGCAAACACGAACAAGCACCTCGCAGATGTGAACAAGCCAGTGATCATACAGTACAGGTGCACACTGAAACATGCTCAGTATCAGTGGATGGTGATAGTGTGACCAAAGTGGGCTGGACACATCAACGTCAAAGAAAAACCACCTGTTATGAAAGTGAAATTGGAGCATTTCTACAAACTTTTCAAGAAAACTCAACAGACTAAACTGTACGGGAAGTTTTCTCGGCTATTACCGTACTTACTCGCGCAATGAACCCACCTTTTTTTTTCAGAAAAGTTGATGCTAATTTGGGGGGGAGGGTTCATTACGCGGGAAAAGAAAAATCGTGGGAGTTATAAGGGCAGGAATTTTGCGCGACAGTATAAAGAAGCTCGCTGTCCAACCGCTGCTCGCCTTGAAGTTAGTGGCAGGAATGCCTTGACTGCGTTAGCGGAGCCTCGTTATACAGTCGAGCCTGTTTATAATGAACCTGAGCGTCATGCGGCATCCGTTCGTTGTATCCCAAAGTTCGTAGTAAATGAAACGCAGCTTTAAAAAAGTTGTAAATGAGGACACAAAATTTATTTTTTTCGAAAAAAGTCCGTAATGCATGTGTTTCGACTGTGCAGATGCAATAAGGGCGATCTTCAGTTTATATAGCGGCAGCGTGCTCTTCACCGAGGCCCTAGGCATAGACAAGCTGCCTGAGGCTATAGGTACGCTTGTGGGCGCTAGCTCCACAAAGTTTCGTCGTCGTCATGCTATTCCTCTGAATCGCTCTTGCCGCGCACTTAATTCACAATGCCATCATCCATGCACAGTTCCGGAGTGTCGGCATCATCATCTGCTGTAATGAAATCATCCCAGCAGATGTCCCGCCCTCCCATATCCAAGTCGACAACGCACTGACACAAATCGCCGCTGGAGTGGTCATATACGGAAGCTTCGGGCTCGGCATCGGGTCCGGCGTCGACGACGCCGGCCTCACGGAAACAGTTTTGCACGCATGTAGCCGTCACCACCGCCCATAAAGCCTTCACCATCTCCACAGCTGAATACAGGGACACCCGAAGCCGCTTTGCAGTTTTTGGCGCATTGCGATAGCCTCGGTTAGAATGGATCACTTGGTAGCCATGTCCAGCACTTCTCGCTTCGTGCCATCTGCTAGCGCGGCAGGCTTCCCGTCTGCCATCCCGACCACACACGCACACCAACAGCGAGCGAGACGTGCACGCGCGACAGACAAGCAAGGAAGCGTGGAACTGCTCTGAGTGCTCAGGCCTTAAGAATACTTGGAAGAGTGGCCTGCGCGCGAAGAGGTCAGAGAATCATATGTGGTGCCCGCTGTTCGCGTGTCAGAAAATTTAGGGCCCGTGCCTGCTCTGTCCGCACCCTACGCGTGCGGAAGGGTGAAAACGGCTGGCACACGGGACGGATCGCGAAACATCGAACCTGGTGGGGCTTGCGCGGCCCCACCAACTTCGATAATTCGCTATTCGTTCCGTGTAACAGCCGTTACACGGAACGAAAACATGGGCCTCGTCTGGCGATGCGGGGTGCTTGGAGCAGCAGGGGGACAAAGGATGGAGGGGGTGTGCAACAAAAAAACGGTCAGGGGGGATCGATAACTGGACGGCTACAAAGACAGGGTCGGCGTTTAACAATAAGAATCTTGGGGACCTCCGTGATGGCTTGTCGGTGGTCGAAAGTGTTGTCTCGGGCAGTTGCCGGAGCGCCGACTCCGTTCGCTGTAACCGATAAGCAGGGCTCAGAGACGTTTGTTTTTGTGCCACTGAAATAATGTATACCGTATTTACTCGAATCTAGGCCGCCCTCGATTGCAGGCCGACCCCCAAAATTCGCAAGGCCAGGAAAAAAAAAAAGTTTACCTCGAATGCAGGCCGAATGGAAGAAATGCCGTTTCATCGGCAGAAAACCCAGCATTTTTATTGCATAAGAGCGCACTCCGTAGCGCACATTCTTTTCGTGCACGCCGAACTCATGCTGCGCTTGCAGGTTTGAAGTTTTCTCCGCATGCAAAACGACTCTGCAGTGGCACCACTTGATTGCTGCCATCACTTCAAAAGCACATGTGGTGCAAGCGTTTCGCGAGTACGTGGTTAAGGCGCGACACTTCCAGAACTCTACCAATGCGACTGCACTAAACTTCAGTCTGCGCACCGCGCCGACCGCGCCCGTTGACTGCGCCCGCGCAGGCCCACGCGAGAGGCGGAGAGGAGGGGGGTGCCAAAGGGCACGGTTATCGCCGGCGCCGCTATGCCGCAATCACGTATCACGTGGACGCGATTCACCTTTGCCGGCTCGACAACACTCGCTGCATGAACGTATATGACTGCGAGATTTCGGAACAATGGACAGTACGAAGCAGACAACGCGGTTCCCATGTGTAGACATGGGGACCACCGCTCCGCCGCTGAGTGACCACGTCGCCGTGCAACGCTACCGCAGGATGTCGCGAAAATGCCTCGGACGCGCATGCAGAACTGCCTGCGCACGGCAGCCCGAAATGGGCACATGGCGAGCCGTCATGCCGCTAGCGTGGTCGGGCCTTTACGTACTATCGGCCGCAAAAGTTTGCGGGATCTGGCAGGGCGTGGCGGAGCGACGAAAAACTGCATTGCTGCATCACCTACCGTGATGCGGCGGGTGTTGAGGATATCGGCCGCGGCCTCTGCGATAAGATCCGGCAAAGGCGCGTTATCTAAACGCGCCGTCGCTAATCGCTGAGGCCGATAGCCTCGAAAACCGTCACGGTAGGCGACGTAGCGCTGCAGTTTTACGTCGCTCCGACACGCGCTGCAGATCCCGTAAACTTTCGCGGCCGACAGTATGTGGCGGCTGCGGTCAAACCATGGTGCTCGAATCTAAGCCGACCCCCCCACTTTCGCACATCCCTTTTTTTGAAAAAAAACATCGGCCTAGATTCGAGTAAATACGGTATTTCCACGGTCACTCGAGAATAGTTCGTTTTAAGCGCAAGTTCGTCTTAAGGGGGGGACATGGTGTGTGGAGATATTTGCTGCATTTTATGTCCAAACTCGATGAAACTAAATAGACTTGTTTAGTTTTTCATGCTGATTTCAAATATGCAATCATTTTTCTTGTACGTAAACTGGTTTATGAGATACACAAAACTGCTGTTCTATTGTTTCCGGAGAAAATAGGAAAAAGACCGTTCGGCAGAAAGTGTATATTATGGCATAGCTAGATACTACTATGTGCAATAAGTGCAACGCTGCAAACAGTTTTCAGATCGAATCATAACTAGTCATTCTGCAGATGATCGAAATTCATTGTTTGTACCACGACTACCATAGAAAAAACACCAAATCAAATTTTAAAAATCTGTTAGCATGAAATGAGAATTCTGCTCTCAGCACTTTGTGATGCACAACTTGGGCTTTAAGGTAAAAAAGCAATTAGAGCTCTAGTTGTTCTAGATGATAAGATATCTCTCCGACAAGCTAAATAAGTGACCCAGAAACAATTAACATTCAGCTCGTGCTCGTTACACAGATCTACACTGCGAATGAAATAATGACCTTATAAGACTTCAGTCAGGCTTTACATGCAAAAGGATAGCTGTAGATCTCAATAATGTAATGAAGAAAGCACTTTTTTCTTTGCCGATTTTTTTGGTCTCCACAAGCCATGGCCCCCCTTAAGTGGGGCCATTATATGTGGGCTCAACTGTACATTCGAGAACATCGCTCTCCACAAGGGGAAACTTTCCTTGTTTTGGCTCGCAAAATGCGCGACGATCCTTTTTTTTTTTGTTGTTGTTGTTGTTGTTGTTGTAGCCCGAAGCTCATCCTCGTTTTATCCAGTAACAAACGCACAAGGATCGACGCTGAAGTATGGTCCCTAGCTGAAGTGTCGTCCAGTCGCTCCGTTCCCATGCTCCAGCGCATGTTCAACCAACTTTAAGTTTAAAGCCGGCCATGTAGCTAGCGTACCGGCCAATGCCCTACGCAGCAGGCGTCCAACGAAGTTCACCGCGAAAACGCAACAACAAAAACACAGCATCGGATGGCGAGGCGCGGCACAAGTATGTTGCGGGTGCACGTCACGCCGTCAGCGCGGGGTTGCGCTTTTTTTTTGTATTCATGCTGCTGTGCTTCCGTGGCACTACATATAAGCAAGATTTCTTCTGCGTTCGACAGATGGTGCTCCGCCAGAAAAGGCGCGACCTTTAAATTTCGACCCACGTCGTTTGCGCTCTCACTTCTCGCAACTGTTTAGCATGGTTGTTAAACTATGTTTTAACTTTTATTGCATTGTTGTTTTGCGATATAATGCCGTGAATTAACGTTGTTTCGATCGTCAACGGCACTGGTTATTATTCCGAAATAAAATGAACAGATACATACATCAGAAAATAGATTTTCTTTTTTCAAGGACCAAAGTGGGGGGTGGGTTCATTACGTGAGTAAATACGGTATTTTTTTTGCGTACTTTCCTTCATTCACCCCTCTGCGTTCTTAAACAAATTAAGACAAAGATTCTGTTTGTTGTACGTAAATAATAGGTATATTCAGTCATCAAATAATTATTTTGATTTGCTTGCTTTGCATGCTTGTGTAATTAATTTTCTTTTTTTCAAAGATCGTTTCCATAGTTCCACATTCTTTCCTCGACCAGCAAGCAGGGAAAAATACGGAATAGTTTATGCACAGGTTAGGTATATAAGAACAGAGAGAAATCTGCTAATTATCGGCTGAAATTATAATCACTGCTATTACTCTGACTACAACGGATAAATGATGAATTTTCGTTTTGAAGTCATCCGAGAAAACCAAACATCTCAGCCAAATTTGGATTAAGTTGACACAAAAGCAGTCTGCTTGCAAGGAGACACACTCACTGGCTTTGACAGCAGCTGCAGAAGCATAACCACGGCCCAGTCCCATGCGGTACACTTTGCTCTTGAACTGCTGGTCAGCTTCGTCCCCACTGTCACTGTCGTCACCAAGCACTGCACCTGGCATGACAAAGCAGACAAAAAAAATTGTACACTTGTGTCACTAAGCAGAATGCGAGAGGCATCAACATAAAACGCGAATCAAAACAAGAAAAAAAAAAGGAAGCTTGGTGCCTGCACACAGTGCCATTGTAAACTACGAAATTTATTCCTACAACATGATATTAAGCCTGTGCAAATATTAGTGCTGTTTGGATAGTCAAATATAAGAGTTAACATTTGCTTCAAAACGCATTTAATATTACAGAAATTTCAAAGTATCCAAAACTAACATATAGACTATCGCACGTAACCTGCCTAAAAAGGCAGTTTCACAGCAGTATAAATCCGATATGCCACGAAACCACACTTTTTAGTTAATTGAGCAATTACGTGCAAGCCAATTAAGTTTCTAACAGCACAGCTGTTTAAGCTGACCATTAGTCCACGCAAAGTGAGCAGGAAAACAAGCCCAGATAATATCTCCACATTTACTTTTTCGAAGGCAAGGAAAAGTCACCATAAAAGCTGAATATACGCAGCTTGCACGTGACGTCAGCAACATCCCTCCGTTGAAGCAGCGGCCATATTGGGGGATCGGCTGTTGCCTTGGTTTGCGTCATTCGGTGCAGTGCTATTCCCACATTCGTTTACTCAGTGTTTTTGGAGTTTTTGCGACATGTTGGGCGCAATGCCACACGCACCCAGTGGAGAGCCACTTGGCATGACATATTACGCCAAGTTTATCGAGTCAGCGCACGCACGATAGCGGGGATGTAGATGCGGTCACTGACCAAGTCAAGGTGAAAAAACACAGACGTTTCAGAACCCATACGGGTTCCTTGTTCACCCCCGTTTCGGAACCCGTTTCCGTTCCGAAACGTCTGTTTTTTCACCTTGACTTGGTCAGTGACCGCATCTACATCCTCATCATGATACCTGACCAGACGAACTTTTGTCGAACTCTTGACTACGATAGCGGGAAAATTTGTGCTGGTTCTGACCTGTACACACTGCGACCGGATGCCGACATGCCGACGGATGTCAGTGCTCTACCTGAATTTACGCACCGAGACATCGTCAACTACCTCTTCTACTCTTCAAGCTTTATGACTGCGTAGAAGATAAAACCGTTCAAGTGCCTTGAAGAAGCTACAAACCAGGCTCATCTTATTCTGGGCAACTTTCATCTTCTGGAGAGGACTGGCCTTCCATTTGCTCGCCACTCCCGATGCCAATGGACTCCGCGACTGCCGCCACATAAGCCTCACATTTCTGCAGGCGAAATCTTTTTCACGAGGCTGTATAACATGCACGGTCTTCCTGAGCAGAAGCGTCGGTGCCCCATAGGGACTAGTCTCCTCACACAGCTTAGATGGCCTGCCTATGAATGCAATTGGTGCCATTCTTTCGTTCTCATCCAGCATTTCAGTAGTCCAAATAAAAATTCCCCATCTCCCGCTAAAGGGAACCATGTGTGGATGCGAAGCAGCGGGGAGATAATTAGCTTGAGTGGGAGGAATGTCGCCGCTCTCATTTCACGGCAGTGGTTCGGGCGCTCATCGCGCCGCTGCACAGGAGAGAGAATGAGGCGCGCGCGCTCCGTCATTTTCATACCGCGGAACTACCGTGGCGCCCCCCAGCGGAGTATGCAGCTGTCACACCACCTGCCGTACGCACCGCTCCGTAGAGGATTCCTAGTGGAAAGGACGGGGGGGGGGGACCGTAGGAGAGGAGAGAGAGGGGCAGGGGACGTGCATGCGCTGTGGGGGGTGTGAGACGCGGGAGCCGCTCCGTAGAGTAGAGGATTCCTAGAGGAGAGAGGGGGAGAGCATGCGCTGTGGGGATGTGGGACGCCGGAGCCGCTCCGTAGAATAGAGGATTCCTAGAGGAGAGAGGGGGGAGAGGACGCGCATGCGCTGTGGGGATGTGGGACGCGGGCGCCGCTCCGTAGAGTAGATGATTCGTAGAGTAGAGGAAGAGGGTGAGCGTGCGAGAGCATAGGGGAGGGGACGCGAATGCGCTGTGGGGGAGAGAGGGGGGAGAGCATGCGCTGTGGGGATGTGGGACGCCGGAGCCGCTCCGTAGAGTAGAGGATTCCTAGAGGAGAGAGGGGGGAGAGGACGCGCATGCGCTGTGGGGATGTGGGACGCGGGCGCCCGCTCCGTAGAGTAGATGATTCGTAGAGTAGAGGAAGGGGGTGAGCGTGCGAGAGCATAGGGGAGGGGATGCGAATGCGCTGTGGGGGACGCGGGGGCCGCTCCGTAGAGTAGAGGATTCCTAGAGGAGAGAAAGGGGGGTGAGCGCAGGAAAAGAGGGGACGCGCATGCGCTGTGGTGGTGTGGGACGCGGGAAGGAGGGACGGACTAAGCCCCCTCCAAACACATGCAAGCGATATTAAGGAATGGGGTCAACCTGGGTGACAGACACCACCTGCCTAGCTATTGCTAAGCAGCCTCTCTGTGCTCTTGGCCATGACTCTGATGACTGTGATAGGGTTGACGGCCTTCATATTACTACAGTGTTCTGGTTCGCATAATGGGTGCTTCCCTACTTCATGAAAGTGGCCGGACGCGGGATGGACATAGCCCCAAGCATAAGATGCTTCGCATCTAAAACTTCCCCATATCCCGCTAAAGGGAACCATGTGTGCATGCAAAGCAGCGAGGAGATGGTTAGCTTGAGCAGGGAGAAACGCCGCCGCTCTCTTTTCGCGGCAGCAGCCCGGGCACTCATCGCGGTGCTGCACAGGAGAGAATGAGGCGCGCGCGCGCTCCGTCATTTTCATACCGCAGAACTACCGTGGCGCCCCCAGCGAAGTATGCAGCTGTCGCACCACCTGTCGTGCGCGCAGCTCAGGGGAGAGAGGGGGGAGGGGACGCGCATGGGCTGTGGGGGGGTGTGGCACGCGCGACGCGGGGACGGATAAAGCCCCCTGCAAGCACATGCAAGCAAGATCAAGGAATGGAGTCAACCTGGGCAACAGACACCAACGGCAGAGCGTGTTATTCTTTGCTTGCACCCACCACCTGCCTAGCCATTGCTAAGCAACCACTCTGTGCTCTCGGCCATGACTCTGGCGACTGTGGTGGTGGTTGACGGCCTTATTGTACTATACAGTGTTCTGGTTCGCATAGTGGGTGCTTCCCTACATCATGAAAGAGACCGGACGCGGGACGCGGGAGGGAGGGGCCGACACAGCCCCCGCCATAAGATGCTTCACATCTAAAAGGGTTTTGAGCTCACGTGATACTGTTACGCCGCATGCTTGGACACGAGCACGGTTGGTGTCGAGATCAGCATGCCTGATCTCTGCCAGCTACAAACTACAGTGGAACCCCGGTTTTACATCCCCCGGTTTTACGACGACCCGCATTTTACGACGGATTTGTCCCGTTCCGGCGAAAGCCCCATAGACGCAATGCATTAAAAACCCCCATTTTCCGACGCCGTTTACGCCGAACCCGCGTTTCACGACGATTCAGCCGCGAAGCGAGGTGTCCCAATGGCGAACAAAAGGGAAGTCCGCGGGTGTCCTTCGTCGCACCAACAAGAGGGGCACCCCTTCGCACGCCGAGCGCTCCGGAAAACCGGTTCATTTCGGCTTTCCGCTGCCGTTCGTTCGTCTTCCCCTCACCCTCCGAGCGGCCGCGAAAGCTGCCGTAAAGGGGCGCGGTTGTGGTTTCCCCATTCTTTCCCGCTTTCGTGGGCGCAAGGGCGTCGGAAGGGTGCCGGGGACCCCCAGCCTCCCGCCTACGCACGCTCTTGCGTTCCTTTGTAGTATCCGTGGGTGCAGCTGGGAGTACAAAGGAACCCAGAAGCGTGCCTACGCGGGAGGCTGGGTGTCCCCGGCACCTGTGTAGCATCTTAGCTTGGAGGGGGGGAGAGGTGGTGGTGTAGTTTGGGTAGGGGAATGGGCTAGTATCGCTTGAGGGGGCAAGTGCCCCTTTTGTTCCTTGGAGGGGTGTGTTGGCTGCAGCCAGGGCAGCCGCGATGGCCAAACTTAGCGAAGATGCCCCCCCCCCCCTCCCCCCCCGGCTTTTTTTTTTTTTTTTCTCGGTCATCGGTGAACATGCCTTTTGTGGGTTTTAGAGCCCTGTAGAGCTTGTTGGTAGTTTGCATTGAAGTCTCTCGCTAATCCGTCGTGCTAAACGTGTTTTTGTGGGCATAAATTTTCGTGTTTGGATTTTACGACGTCCGCATTTTACGACGATTTTTCGCGGTCCCGAGAACGTCGTAAACCGGGGTTTCACTGTACACAGTTTCGCACTTGGTGTGCGGCTGCACCGATTGTGCACGACATTTGGCAGGCAGAAGAGATTTGTACACACCAACTACC